>PVIA01007435.1:0-83274 GCA_004024845.1 Tonatia bakeri
CGTAAGCAGAACCTGGGCTACCGCCTAGGTGTGCCATCATCTTGCCCTCTGACCCAACCACTGAGAAAGCTGACACCTGTGTGTCCACCTGAGGTCATCGTGGGGACTGAGAGGCTGGCTCCAGTGAGTCAGGTCCCCCAAGGCTAGCAGGGAGGAGGCGGGCAGAGTCTGCTCCCACCCTGCAGAGAGCACCTGGGTGTGGAGTCAGCAGGTCTGGCCGCATGTGCCGGATGGGAGTGTCTCCACCAGAGCCTCAGCGTCCCCTCAGCCCAGTGAGAATGTACCGGCCCCTGCAGAAGAGCACTACAGGGTGGCAGGCGTCAGCACTGCTGGGGGCCGGTGTCTGGGATGCAGGGGGCTGCCGGCTTGCCCAGCTGCATTCCTGTCCTGCCATCCCTCGAGGGCTCAGCTGAATGCCCCTCAGGCCAGGGTTACTTTTCGCCCAGTCAACCTAGCTGAAACTGCCCTTTGGACCCACGGATCCTTGAGCCCCTTTCTAGGGCTCAAAGATCACCTGACTCACTCAGGCAGGGCTTGGGACCCTTCACTTCCCGTCATGACACAGTGGGGACCCAAAACAGGACTGACAGGCCGGGAGCCTGCTTTCCTGCTGGCCAGGCACTTGGTCACCCCCAGCCCCTGAGGATGGGCCGGAGGATGATTTTCATGGCAGAAGGACCTGGAGCCAGAGTAGGAGGTCAGCCAGGGAGCCTGGGGTCCACTGGGCCCCCTCTGTGGCTCCTGCTGTGTGACCTCGCACCAGGGACCGAACATCCCTGAACCTCACTGAGCTGAGGGAGGATTTGGGGACACCCAGACCAGGCCCCAGCAGCTCGGGAATTTGGGTGGGGAAGAGCATATAGCAATTCTCTCACAGGTCCTTCCAAAACCTTCACAAGCCCAAGCACTTGAACAGGGTGCCTCTCGGGGCCCTCAGCTGCCACTGCTGCCGGAGGGGTCCTGCTTCATGTGCTGTCCCTGCTCCTCTCCTGCCTGCATTCCCCGGGGCGGCCCCTCAGCCTCACTCCTCCCTCCTTCCTCTACTCAGTGCCCCCACCCCAACCTGTCATCTGAAGGTGTCAGAGGTTGTCCCCACACACAGAGCTCCCCGTGGTACTTCTGGCCAAGCCTCCACTGCTGGGGGATACCCAGCCCCCACCCCCAAGCAAGGAGCCCCACACCTAAGTGGGCTGGGCCCAGAGCCACAAGCACTTTTCTGCTGGGTCTGTGTGCCCCCTCCAAGTCCCCGCAGGGCTGGCCGCTGGAAAAGGCTGGCAACCCTCACGACCCCACTCACTGCCCTCCCACCTTGGAGCCCTGTGCCGGGACAGAGCAGGGACTGTGAGCCCTGTCCCTAGGATCAAACCACGCCGCAGGCTCTGAGAGGTGGCCAGTGAACTGGCCCTTGTAAAGGGCACACAAGCACCTGTAGGAGGGTGTGGCATTGGTGTACCAGGGGCCTGGTCTCAAAGTCACCCCACCACCACCTGCTGTGTGACTCTGGGTAGGTCCCCTGCCCTCTCTGGGGCCCTGAACAGTCCATGGTCCAGTGAGGTACCATTAAGAGCCTCCAAGGTGGGCCCAGGTGGGTGCGGTGGACACAGACGGGTGGTGGGGAGAGCGGGCACATGTCCATCACTGCGGCACACCACCACACCTGCCTAACGCAGCTGTTTCTTTAAGAAAAATATGAAGGAGAAGAGACCCGAAGGTTGGCAGGGCGGGTGCCAGGATGAGGTCACTGTTCGGTTCCCAGCGAGAACACACAGGCCTGGGTCCCGCCGAGGAGCAGCTGCTGGAGGAGGAGGGCCATGGGACGTGAGTGCCACAGGGCGGGTGAGGGACCGGGAGCCGCTCTGTCTTATCACCCCCACAGGTGACGGGCGGTGGCAGGCCACCCAGAACTGCCCCACGGCCAACTCCTGGCCTCAGCAGGGACCCCATGGGGACTACAGGGTTGGGAAACAGGGCCTTAAAGGTTGGCCTGTCCCAACCTTTCCTTCTAACATCGGGGTGAAGTGGGGACCCCGAGGTGTTCACCAACTCCGCCTGAGGTCGGGTCAGAGGCCTGGCTGGGAGAGCAGGAGCCCTGCCCCGGGGCCTGCACGCCCCATAAGGGTTCACGGCGAACCCTCCACGCCTTTTCCTGCCAGTGCACAGCAGCTGTTTGCCCGGGCAAAGTGACAACATCGATGATAAGGACGGCCCGGGGTCACACCCCCGTGGATAAAACAAGACGCCTCATGCCCGCACCAATGAAGAAAAAAGCTACATGCTCACACAGTGCCGAGTGCCCGGCGTCCAGGGCCAGAGGACAACAGAAAGTCCCCATTGGCCGTGGGAGCTGACCCAGCTGGGGTGTCCCAGGGGCAGCACACCTGCACAGTCTCAAAGTGCCCCCACCAGTTTCCTGAATGATGACAGGGCAGTGCCACCTTGCAGTGGGGACACCTGTGGCAAACTGCTAAACCAGCCGATCCAAGTCTGCTCCCAAGACCAGCGGACACCAGGTACCTTGTGCCAGGACATGTCACCGACACCGCCTGCCCTCTGGGCCTTTCCCGCCACCGTGGGGTCCCGCCAGACAGGGCCCACCTGTGGCTGGTCTGCATTCTTACCAAGCGTCTACGCAACCACGAAGGAAGAGGGGCCGATGGCCTCGAGTGAGAAGGCTGCAGAGAGGATGCAGTACGTAGCCCCAGGCTAAACCCTGGACCCGAACGTCAGTCTCTGAAGCACCACAACAGGACAAGCCTGGTGGTGGAGCCCAGTTTCCTGATACTGACTCCTGCACTGTCACCACATGACAGCCCTGATTCTCAAGAACAAGGTATTGGCCCTGGCCAGTGTAGCTCAGTGGACTGAGTGCCAGTCTGCAAATCAAAGGGTCACCAGGTTGAGTCTCACTCAGAGCACATGCCTGGGTTGTGGGCCAGGTCCCCAGTAGAGAGCGCACGAGAGGCAACCACACATTGAAGTTTCTTTCCCTCTCTTTGTTCTTCCTTTCCCCACTCTAGAAATAAATAAATAAAATCTTTAAAAAAAAAAAGAACAAGGTATTGAAGGTGAAGGGGTGCGTTAGCGCCAACTTCTCTCAAATGCATCGGGAAGAACCACGCAGTCCACACGCCGAGAGAGCGACCTGGCAAAAACTCCCAGCAAAGCAAGGACAGAGCTACCGGAGTCCTTGTGCCGCTCTGGCCATGTTTCTGCCACTTCAAACTTGCTCCTAAAAAAAAATAAACTAAAAGATGAAAAAACTGTTTCTAGAAACTGGTGGGAAGCCACGGGCCTGTTACCTGATGCTCACATAACCCTGAGAGCGGTGCCATTATTTCCACTCTCAGGAGGGGAAACTGAGGCCCGGACAGATGAGGGGGCTCACCGAAGATCACGGAGCAGGATGTGGTGCAGCTGGGAGGGGAGCCCATGGCCCACGCACATTCATGTCCAGCAGAGCACGTGGCCCCAGCATGCCCGCCTGCTGCAACCCAGCCACACCGGCTGCCTGGGAGGCGCTGGACCCTCAGCCGCCACCTGGCTCGCTCAGTGACCCAGGACAGGTGTGCTAGTGGCTCTCCTCACCTGCGCTAAGTTTCCCCAGGTGCAATACCAGGGTCATCTGGGTCCTTCTTTAACTATCAGCCGAAAGGACATGAAATCAGCCACGAGCAAGGCGCTCTTGGCTGGGTGGCGCTCAGGGCCAGGCAGAGACACTGGTCCGGAGCAGGGCTGCCGGGGTCACTAGGTGCCGTGGAGATGCCTCTGGTGGCCCCATAGGATGAACCCAGCTCGCCTCACGCTCCGAGGCCTGAGGCCGAGGCCAAGGCCAAGACGAGCTGAAACAGGCAGGCAGGCATCTCCTCCTCCCCTCTCACCCACAGGCATGTAAGTTAACGGTGTCTCGGTGCCCTCCTGCCAAGCACAACACGTCAGGAAGATGGAACATCACAGGAGAAAATTCCTTTTCCCCTCAATCTTAGGGAAAAACAAAAAATCAGCCTCTAAGCCCACAGGAGGCAGCCGTGGAAATCAGCACCAGAATGGCACGGGCAGCCCCCATGGTGTTTCGGGGTTGCTCTGCGCCAGGAGGCCTCCAGAGCCAGCCGATGGCAGGTCACTCTGCAGACAGCGGGGAGACGGCTTCAGATCCGGCTGGACCACACACAGCCCTCATACTTGCCCACATGTCTGAGCTCAGAAGGGGCAGGAGGGCCTGAGCTGGGAGACCCCAGGACACCCAGGGAAGGCTCTGAGGGTCGGTTTTCCCACCTGTGAAATGGAGGTGGTCACATATGCGGAGACGTCACTGCAGCCAGAATCGATGCGATGACCTGAACACAACCACGGGGCAGGCGGGAGCACGACAAGCGCCTCACACAGCAACCCTAGAGCTGCCCCCCCAAGCCAGATGCCAGCAGGCACTCAGCACCCTTAATTCTGGCTCCCGGAGCACTTCCCCACGGCAGTGGGTGCCAGGCTCACTGTGGAGCGAGGCTCAGAGACATCCAGCGGGCCCTGGCCAGGCCCTTTCCATGAGAATGTTCGAATGCCATTGAATGAGGGTTCAAAGGAGAGGCTTGCTCTCAAAGGGCCTAGGGAGGAGCCCAGTCACTCACAGCAGGCCCCTCCTGCCACCCCACCCCACCGCCTGGAGAAAAGTTGCACTGGCAGGGAAGTGGCCGCTGTGCTGATCGCATACCCCCACCAGGGCTGGGGGAATGGTTGGCCCTTCCACTGCAGTTGGAATGCCCCTGGGGCCAGTGGTCAGTGGGCAGGCCCTGGGTTAGGCCAGGGCTGGGCTTCTCACCCTGGCTCTGCGACTCCCTTGTGGGGTTCGTGGGGTTGAGCCCTCTTTAGACCTTGGCTCCCTCCTGCAGGCGGGGTCTCTGGCTCCGTGGGCTCCAGCATCAGGGCAGAGCTGGGCTGTGGCTGTCGATGCTGAGCCAAAGAGCTTTGTAGGGAGACAGCCATGTTCCTCAGGGCCACTCTGCTGGCCATGTCCTGCTGCAACCACAGGCCAGAGCCCTCCTTCCAGCCAAGACAACTCACTAACATGTATGCATCAGCTCGGACAGCCAGCCCACCCCCGCCCCGGGGCTGTGTGGCTCCAGCCTGCACAGTGAGCTGGGCCAGAGGGCCTCTGCCCTGGTTCTCAGCTCCAGGCAAGGCCCTCCCACCCTGAGGCCCACACAGCCTGACCCTCGAAGAGCCAACTGCACCCGGGCTGGACACCAGGACAGACTCCCCTGCCCTCCTGACCCATCTCCCGGGGAAAGGCCATGTTCGCCAAGGGGACGGGGGCGCTGTTCTTTCCACAGAGCCCAAGCGCTGCTGAGTGCCAAGCTCCCCACAGTGCACCGAGGTTCTGCTGCACGCAGATCATGCGTGCACGAGGTCATGCACACAGACATGACAGGGCTGACCTCCCAGAAACGGGCAGTCACCACGCGGCGCTCATACCCGGGCCTCCCAACAGGCTGCTGGCCTGAGACGGCTGTGGCCCCCTTGGGCCCCAGGCCAGGAGAGCCTCTGGAGTGGCAGGTGTATAAGGAGCCCAGCCCAGACCCCAAGTTGGGGCAGGGAGACCCCGGAGCCTGGGCCTGGCCCCCAAGCACGAGAGGAAAGGATCGAAGGGAGGAAGGCAGGCTTATTTCATGCCTCCCGGCTCTGGGCACTGGTCTGTGAGGGCCACCCCCACCCAGCCTCCAAATTCAGGGATCACACAGATGGGGACGGTAGGGGACAGGTGGCGCGGGCCGCCCTTCTGGGTGTGCAAGCGCCGCCATTCCCCGACAGGAGGCGGGTCTCGAGCCTGCGGTTCAGGAGTGGCATCAGGAGGGAGTGGCATCATCAGGAGGCCGGGCCCACCAAGGTCCCCTGAAGAGGCAGCCATGGCCGAGGATAACCTTCCCACGCTGCCTCTGCTGTGACAGGCAGAGCTGCGCCCCGGCGTGCTTGGGATGACAAGAGCTTGGGCGAGTTACTCCGGCAACCTGAGCATGCTGGCAGCGCTCCATTCACAGGGCTTGAAAAGGCTGTCGGTGGGGAAGAGGCCCGGGGCCGCCAGGCCTCCTAACAGCTTCCCATCCCAGAGCCCCAGGGCCCACAGCTGTCCCAGTGGGGCAGACCCAGGACAGAAGCTCCGTGGGCACTGCCTCTGTACAGGTCCCTGGACTCAGGTTCCAACGACAAGGGCTGGCCCTGGAGCTCCCACAGCACAGGGCAGGAGATCGAAGGGGCACCCACAGATGGGGGTGCTGCCCACAGCTGGGGGCTGCACACACCCTCTGAGGACTGGGCTGAGCCCGGGCATCAGGCTCCACCTTCAGGCCCCGCCGAGTCCCCTGTCCCATGAACTCCCTCTGCCCCGCCCCACCCCCACACTGCAGCACATCCACTCTGGGCCCCACAGAGTCCAGAAGCTAGCTGCCTTGGACGCTCCCATGTTTCCGGAAGGGCTACCGAGGCCCAGATGAGGGAGCTGCATGGCTGGTCACATGGGCACAGTTGGGGACCAACACTCCCAGGCCTCGGGCTCCACAATGGGCATCTCAGCCGGGCAGGGACCGGGGGTGGTGGGGAGTCCGCCCAGCCTGGAGACCCACAGGCTCTGGCACACACTGAGGCCGCAGACACATTGGTGGGGAGGAGGAAGGAAGCACAGGAGGGGTGAGAAGGGAGGGCAGGACGGAGGGGACCTTGCACCTGACCACCCCTGAGTGGGCACTTTCCCAACCGTGGAAGACTCGTTCTGCCCCAGGGTTGGTGGGATTACAAGAAACTCACTTCGTAGGACGGCATGTGGCGGCCTGGTGAGGTGCCAGACCCCGGTGATGTTTCCGCTCCCTCCTCTCCCCTCTGCCAGGGCCACCTCGGCACAGAGCCCCTGGCCCGACCTCTTGCTTCCTTCATCTTCGTCATTCCCCAGAAATGCCCAGCCGGCAACCCGCCCACAGCCAGCCCCACAAGGGTGAGGACACATTGCGCCACGGTCTGAGGCTCCTGGGGAAGGCCCCCATTCCAGAAGACCATGGTACGGTTTGGGCAGGAGGAAATGACACCCCCCGGCAGGCCGGCCCGCTGCCCCCAGGCCTGCGAACAGGCAGATGCACATGGCCAGAGAAGCTCCAGCCGGCCGGGGGCCAGGCCTCGGGTCCTGCTCCCAACCGTCTCTGCTGCCCTTGACTTTGTCCCCACTCTGGCACCCCTACTGTCCACTCCGATCAGAGGGCAGAGGCAGATCAGCTCCACCTCCGCCTCCAAGAGCCTCTCCCAGTGCCCACCCAGCGCCTCTCAGCCGTCGAAGGGGATTGACATCCCCCTGGGAGCTGGCGCACAGCGTGTGAGGTGGCCAAGTCACGTAATCAGACGGGCTGAGCCAGCCCCTGAGGAGGGGCGGTCCCGGCACGGCTGCGGCACTGGAGCTGGGGTGAGACCCAGGGCTGCCTGCCCTGGGAGACAACGTCCGAAACCCACCTGGGTCGGCCAGACTCAAGGGCAGAAAAACGATTTATCCAGGACGAGGCTCTGCCGGCCCTGGGGGGACGTGTGTGCCTGAGAACGGCCCTGGGAACCAGAGGTCAGGAGGGAGCCACCTCGTCCCCGTCCCCACCCCCACCCCCACGCACACACACACCGTATGCACAGCCACACGCACACCCACACATGCACATGGGTAGGCACACACTCAAACACCTATGCCCTGCCTCTCTCCGGGGTTCTGACACTGAGGGAAACCAGAATCAAGCTGGGGAGCAGTCAAGGGGTCATTTATTTTAATTATTAAAACAGTGGCCACTTACTCTTGGCCATCCATAACGCCACTTAATTACCCACTACATAAAACCGCCTTTGCATCTGAGCAGAGCCATAAATCAGGCAGAGCCAGAGTTTAAAGCACGCTAGCCAAGACTCGGGGGGAGAGAGTCACCCTTGCTCCTGTCCAGAAGTGATAAACCAGACCTTGGCTCTGAAGCCCAGGCCACAGTGGAGCAAATGCGCCAGTGTGGTGCTCGCCGGGAGGCAGGCGTCCTCCGCCGCTTGGCCGTCCGCTCCCTGGTGGCCCCTGCCCTGCCAGGCTCCATCCTTTATGTGGTCCACAATAGCCCCGCCAGATGGCGCGGCGTGGCCAGAGGCCTCTTCAAGCCAATCACTCATTCTGTCGGGCCCCAGCAGGGCTGTGGGCAGGACACCAGGGACCTGGCCCGAAGCCGCCTGTTCACCCCTGCCCTGCCTGCCCCTGGTCCCCAGCCCTCAAGTGCAGGCGTCTCAGGGCATGGCCATCGTTGCACCTGGGGCAGATGCACCTCCCCCCCAGGGGAGGGGGCAGTACCACCAGGGAATTCAGTCGTCCCTCTGCATCTGCGAGGCACCAGGATGAAATGAGGGTGAGAGGCCCCCCACTCCCAAGCTGGCAGAAGGCACGGTACAGTGCTGCCAGCCAGCTGATGTCCATCACCCCCTCCCGTGGGCCCCCCAGCCTGATCCCCGTGGGCACAGGGTCCTGTGGGGGCCCACGCAGGAGCAGGCGGGCTGTACCTCTCCTGGGCACAGCCAGACAAGCCACTGGAGCTGCACCCTCCCTCTGAGGATGGCCCCCAGAGAGACTGGGGGTGGTGGGCACCCGCCTTTGGCAGAGGACCCTGGGCTGTCTGAAAACATGGCTGTCACAAGCGCTGCTGCAGTGAGGAGCCTGAGTGTCCGCCACCTGCACCTGGCGGGGAATAAGTCCCCAGCAGGGGGACTCTGAGCCAAAGGGGGCATGCCTCCACAATTCTCTAAAAGTCACCAGATCACCCTCCCTGGGGGCTGGACCCACTCATGCTCCCCCTTGGGCACGAGAGCCTCCACCTTCCATTGGGGAGCACGAGAAGTTTTCTGTTTTGTTCTTTTTCTTAGAAATGAAGGAGTTTGCCAGTTAGAGGCCATTTAGCTCTGCACACTGCCTCCCCTTACCTGGGAAGCATCTCCTCTGCCCCGTGTCCCCCACCACCACCACCACCAGGACTCACCCCACCTGCCTGGGCCCACTCTGTAGCTAGACAGGTGCATCCCCGGATGGGGTTCGGCAGGAAAGTCAGCACTTTCTGAGGCCCCCTCCTCCAAGGAGCCTTCTAGGATTGCCCCCACAGAGGCTACATGCTCTCCAGCTACCTGCTCCTTTGCATCAGCACCTTGAGGCCTTTTTAATTCTTGTCTCAGCATGTCATCTCTTCCCAGGTGGCCTCCATCACCTGGCTCTGCACTGAGGGCAGGGACCCCTCTGCTGCATGCGGCAACCCCTGCACGGTGCCTGACTCAGGCCAGTGGTGGAGAGTGTCTGGTTAAGACCACCAGGAATGTGAGGCCGCAGCTGGCTGCTGGTTCATCCAGGCCCATCTCATGGCACCAGGAACAATGTCCAGCCTGTTAAGTCCCCTCAGTGACTCTCCAAATTAAATTGTCCTTACAGAAAGATGGGCATGCAGCCAACCTGAGGCCTTCTGGATGGACTGAGCTAGCTCACGGGGAGGACGGACGGGGTGGGAGGACAGACGGGGTGGGAGGACAGAGACAGGAGAAAACGGGGGTGGTGGGGTCAGTGGGGTCGGTGAGGAACATGCCCTTGTCTGCGGCATGCTCGGGAACTGCCAGGAATCCAGGCAGCAGGGGCTGCGACAGCCCCTGGACCGGCCCCAAAGAAGTGGGGGGAACGGACACGACCCCGGGGCAGCCTCGGGCCCCTGAGCACTTGGCCAAGCGGCGGCGCTCAGCGTTAGTCACGGGCCACTAACCACACTGTCCTCCCAGCTGGTTTGCCAAAGAGAGTCAGGCCACACTAAACTGTGGCCGCTTGGGGACTCTGACCCGGGCCCCCGGCCCCCACATGCTGCAGGAGCTCCCATCACTCCCACCGCCTCCCACAGCCTGCCCACCCCAGTCCTGTCGCAGCCTCCAGGACTGAGAAGCTGCATCCCAGCTGGCGGCAGGACTGTGGGGACAAGGCAAGAGGCTGGCTCCCAGGGTCACACTACTCAGGGGTGGCACCACAGGACCAAACTAGGTCACCAAGTCTTACAATGTGCAGGTCCAATGTCACCTCAGGAGAGCTGACCCATGACACTCGGTCTCCCTGCATGGGGACCCTCCCTGCATCCCGCAGCCCTCAATGCAGAAGCCAAAGGGTGGGGTGCACCTGGGCGGGCAGGGGGGGCCTGAAACAAGAGGGGTGCCGCCCACCTTCCCCAGGCCGCCCTAGGGGGTGAGGTGCCCATGTCCTCGAAGCTCGTGTGGTGGGGGAGGGGGCAGGGTTTGCACCCAGATACGAGGAAGGGCCCTGTGGCTCTGGAAGGTTTACAGACCCCAAGCTCATCTACCCCAGCCCTTCGTGGGAAACTCAGAGACCCAGTCGGACAGCTGACATGGCCTTCCCTAAGTGTACGGCTTACCGCTTTCCCATGTTTCAATATTTTTAATTTTTCAATTACAGTTAAACGGCAATACATGAGATTAGTTTCAGCTGTGCAGCTCTGGGATGCACACACCTTACGGAGCGACCCCCCACCCCAATGATCCCGGCACCCACCTGGCGCCACACACGTGCTGGCTCCAGAACTGACTCTACTCTCTGCGCTGCGTGCCCCTGTGTTTTTCTAACCGGCGACCTATACACCTGAGTCCCACCATCACCTTTTCTACCCCGCCCCCAACCCCCTTCCACCTGACGACCATCAGCTGTTCTCTGTGTCCAGGAGTCTGTTTCCATTTTTGTTTGTTCTTTGGATTCCACCTGGAAGTGGAATCATATGGCATTTCTCTGATTTATTTCACTGGGCACAATACCCTCTAGGTCCACCCACGCTGTGGCAAAAGGTAAGAGTTCCTTCTTTTTTATGGCTGAGTAATATTTCATGGCACGTGCCCACTTATCCGCTTGTCTGCTGATGGGCCCTCGGCTGCTTGCAGAGCTTGGCTGATGGAAATGACACCACAATGAACACGGGGTGCGTCTATCTTTTCCGATCAGTGCTTGGAATTTCTCCGGATACACACCCAGAGGTGGAATTGCTGGGTCACATGACAGTTCTATTTTTACTTTTTGGAGGACCTTCCACACTGCTTTCCACCGAGGCTGCACCAGTCTGCATGCCCACCAACAGTGCACTAGGGTTCCCCTTTCTCCACATCCTCGCCAGCTCTTGTTTGTTGATTTACTGATGACAGCCATTCTGACAGGTGTGAGGAGATAGCTCATTTGTGGTTCTAATTTGCATGTCTCCCCGCTTCCATGAAGCTCTCCCACTTTCTAATTGCAGACGCTTAGGTTCAGAGAGTCTGTGGCTGACCAGGTTTACTCGGCAAATGAGGGCACCAGGCCCAGAGCCCCAGAGCCCCAGGCCCCACCGAGAGCACTGGATGGCCTGGTGCAGACGCCTCCCTGCCAAAGGTGGCCATGTGACGGCAAAGTGGGGATGGGGGAGGTGGGGGAGGAGCATGGATCTGACATGCCTGCACAGCAGAGCATGGCTTCAGCACACTCCCTTGTCCCCACGGAAGGCTCCAGAAAACCAGGGGTGGTCACAGGAAAACCCCTGCCCCAGAGGCAGGCTGCCGAGCTGGGGTCCCAGGCATGCAGGGGCGGACCGCACAGTGAGGAGGAGGAAACTGAGGGAGGGAGGCTCTGAAGGCACCGAGCCGGCCTGCGGGGCTGGGCTGGGCTGCCTCCACATTCCCCAGGCCTTCGGGGAGCAGTTGGTGGATGGTCTGGAGCTGTCAGCCGGGAAGGGCTGTGCCAGGCACCAGCGGCCTCCAGCCGTCCTGGGGAGAGGCGTAAGCAACAACCAGTCCTTCCCAAACCAGCCGGCCAGCATTGCAATGTCCTCGATGCCTGCCTGGTGCTCTGTACCCTTCCCCACAGAGGCCCTCTCCTCTGCCTCCACAGCCCAGGACTCGATATCCCAGGCCAGGAAGTAGGGAGGGCAGTCGGGGAGGTGCTCCGCCCGCCCCCCCACGGCCAGGTGCGGGTACGTGGGGCACACTCGGGGCACAGCCCTCTCTGGCACACAGCGCACCGTGCTGAGGGAGGAACAGGGAGAAGGGCCTTCCATTTCCCCGCAGAAGTCAGACAACCTAGGAACCCCTCCAAGAGATAATCTGCAGCCTAGTGGTGCTCACCTGGGACAACTACACGCTCTAGAATTACCGGGGCCTGAATGTTAGACCGTGAACACTCCACATGCATTGGCGCTGGGGCAGGGGTGTCCCTCGATTTAGGTAACCGTGGAGACAGAGGGGCATGCGTGCTCCTCTGCCAGAGGTGGGAGGTGGGCCACACCAGGTGGCTGGGAAGACCTCCCTCCTCACCCGCCATGGACATGGGAGCCCAGTAGGATACCAATCCCTCCGGCCAGGCAGCCCCCGCTGCTTAGTAACCATTGTCTGGACGTTCTATGGGCAGCCCGACCCCAGCAGAAAGGACACTGGGACAGCCGCACACATAAACAGACACCCAGCAGGCCAGCAGGGGTGGGGTGGGGGCAAAGGGGAAGCATGATGACCCCTGAGGGGTGCGCTGGTCGCCCCCCCCGCCCCGCCCCCGCCCACCCCAAGGCCAGGGAAGGCAGCTGTGGCAGCTGATAGAGAAACTCCCGGCCATGTCACGGGAGTCCCAGGAGGCCAGGGAAGCAAGCCGAGAGGGGTCCCGAGCCCTCCCAGCTGCATCCACACTAAGTGCCTCTCATGTCCAAGGAACCTGGCCTTTCCTGAGCGCCGTGGCCGGGAGGCTCGCTCATCTTCGCCACCGCTCTGCCGGAGTCATCTCGGCACTTACTAGGTGCCAAGCGTCCTGCCCAGTACGTCACAGGAATTCTCTCTGATGCACCAGGCAGGCACTATCGTCACCCCATTCTGCAGATGGGGAGACTGAGGTCTGGGCAGGGGTGTAAACTACCCGCATCGCACACCACCTATCCACGTGCCCGGCGTGGTGCCTGGTGGGTCTCAGACTGAACACGGGGCTGCCCCGCTCACAGCCCCTTTATCACTAAGCCCATCACTAACGGCCTCCTGGTCACACCCTCCTGGAGAGCGAGCAAAGTGCAGAGGTCCCCCCGCCTGGCCTGATGAACTCCACACCCACCTACAGCATAGGACCTGCCTCTTGCCGGGCATCTATTACCCAGAAAGGCACTGAGCAAACCGCGCCCCGTGCCCACCTGGACCCCTGGGCTGGGGTCCACACGAACACCACATCACACTGTTGCCCCAGCTGGGGTGCCTGCCTCCTGCAGGCGGCAGTGAGCTCTCAGAGGCTCCTGGGTCACTTGACATCCTCACCCTTTACTGAAAAGAAGAGACCCAGATGGCTCTGGTCCCCGCCCCTGAGGGGCTAGAGGCAGAAGATGAGCTGGAACCATAGCAGGACCTGCCAGCCCCGCAGCCTGCCGAGGAGGTCAGGCTCTGTGCCGTCCACCACACCCTCTGGGGACACAGGAGGCCTGGGCACCCCAAACCCCTCTGCCTCCCACAGCCACGCCGGGTCCCCGAGCTGCCCCGGCCTCCACCAGGACCTCTGGGCACATGCAAACCCTCAGAAGTCTGCGTCTTCCTGACGGGTGTGGCCAGGCAGCCAGACAAGGCCATGAGGACGCTGCTCAGAAGAGACACAGCCCGGGACCAAGTGCCCACACCAAGGGGAACGAGGACCAGCAGACGAGGGGAGCACAAGGCTGGGCTCTCCTGAGGCAGGGGAACAGGACAGGCCGGTCACACATCCTACGCACTGCCAGCTGCAGCATCATTAGTGGTTTGGCCAATAGCCAGGCACAGGCTCCCAGAAAAGGGCAGATAAAACGTGACTTCAGTCAGGCTGTCAACAAAGGGGAGGATTTCCATGTCACAGACAGAACTGGAGCCGGAGGGGAGGGGGAGGGGCTCCCACTGGACTTCTGGGGAGGCTGCTGCTGGGCACAGCAGTGGGAACACGGGCCTCAGAAATGGGGGGTGGGCCGACGAGGGCCCTAGGGACCCCAGGGGTCCCAGGAGGGGGTGCTGCAGAGAGAGGCTGCTACAGGGAGGCGAGGCAGAGGGAAGGCCAGATCCTAGCTCTCAGCCTGAATGTCTAGCCCGCCCCCAAACCTAGTCCTGCAACGCGCTTCTGTAACAGAAGCCCCATGGGACCTACTGGCTTTATCCACGAAGGAAGGTTCAAGTTCATCTAATTCCCAGGATGGCCCAATGGCAAGGAGCCTAAAACCAGGCCCAGGAGCCCCCGGCTCTGGCTTCTGAAGCACTGATGTCACCAGGCCAGTGGGGTGTTTGCTCAGCTGCACCCGGTGGCAGGTATCCCACACGCCCCAAGGCTGTAAGGATAGCCCTGCCCCGAGGCTGCACAGCACCACAGCCTGGGGACCCCAGCAGTCACAGGCTGGCCCCTGGGGCTAGGACAATGCCCCCTATCTGGAGAGGCTCCGAGGAGAAGACAAGAGACAGAGACCCAGCTGCCCAAGGCCACAGAGCCAGGACACTCTAGAGCCGACTCCTAAACCCGGGCACTTCCAGCCTCGCGTGACCACGCTAGGCGGCCTCATTAGAGCCTGCGGCATCCGGTCAGCTCCACACCTCCCAGGTGCCCACGGAGAGGCGATGACCGCACAAAGGCGGTGGCTGCGCTGGGGCAGGGTTCTGAGGCCAGACACGTGCTGACCAAGGACACGTGCTGATGCTGGAACTGGTCAGCAGGACCTGAAGCTGAGTGCCCGCCATACCAGCTGCTCACAATGCGGGCAGAGTGCCGGGGCAGGGACAGCTCCAAAGAGTGAAGTGTTGGCGTGGGGCTGGGACTGTGCCTTGCTGAGACCAAAACGTTTCCACAGAGGGTGACAGCCACGTGTGGCCTCACTCTTTACACACCTGAGCACCTTAACCACCCCATCCCATCCAGCCTCCCCACAACCCTGCAGTAAGGAAGGTTCTAGCATTCCCTAACTTGACCCACAAGGAAAGAGGGGCAGAGAGGTTAACCAGCCAACCCCAAGGCCACACAGCAGCCAACAGGGGGCCCAGTGGGAGCCCAGGCGGGGGCCCTGGACACAGCTTCCTCCCACCAAGCTCAGGACAGTTGGCTTGTGTGCCTGGCCCCTTATTGTACACAGACTCTATGCTGTGAGTCCCTTATCAGTTCCGCTTTATAGATGAGGGGCCACTGCAGGGACCAGAAGTCATCCAGGCAGAGCCCAGGGCAGAAGGACCAGGGACTGGGTCTTTTATGATCTCTCTTGTTGGGGGTGGAGGGGGACTGAGTTGGGGACTGAGTTTGGGACAGTTATACCCGGCCGGCTGAACCTTCTAAGGTGGTAACAGGCCAGCAAAACCTCCACAGAGGCCGTCAGGGCAAGGAAGGAGAGGGGCGGGGAGGGGTAGGGCTACAACCACCAGGCCAGGCAGGAGAAAGGGAAATGCATTCAGGGACTCTGCGATCTGCCCTGTAGGGCCCTGGGACCGAGGCTCCCCCTAGAGCTGGACTGCCGGGTTGCTGACCACAGAAAACACAGACATCACAGACAGGCAGCTTTTGGGGAGGAGCAGAAAGACCCAGGCCCTCAATGCAAATAGAAGGCCAGCAGCAGCAAAGGCTGGGATGGCAGAGGCCCAGCAGAGTGGGTGCGTGCACCCGCCCGCACTGGAGGGCAGACTGTGAGGCCCCAGAAGATGGGAAGGGGCCGCCTGCCCCCTCTCCTGGACTTCACACAGCAGGGTCTGCCCACCCACAGTCCACCCAGCCCTGCCTTCTCCACCGTTGCCTGGGCATCCCCCACCTGCCAGGGACACACTCCTCCAGCAGCCTGCCCCACCGGGAGGCTCAGGAAGGAGCAATGAAGACAAAGGTGGTCCGGCCTAGGGGACCACAGGCTTTCCCGCCACATAGGCAGGGTCAGCCAGAGACACAGCCATGGGGGAGGGGCCGGGAGGGCCTTTCCAGAGCTACCACGTGGGTCCGACCCCCCACCCCACCCCAGGTGTCTCCCTGAAGTCTGCCTGATGAGGCTACTGCGGCAACAACAACAATGTACCCATGCATAAAAACACCCAGCTCCCACGGCTACAGTGAGCGAGGGCCTTGCACACACATGTGGTGCTGCATTGGCACCAGGGACCCCGCCTGACAGGCAAGCAGTGGACAGTGGAGACACAGCCCCCAGCAGAGGAGGCTGGGGTCCCTGGGCAGTCACTCAGGAGGGAGCAGGCTGCGGGGAGCAGGCTGGGGCCCCCACCACCTGGAAGACGGGCCCCGGCCCATGGCTGCTCGTGCACCCTGTGGCACCTCGGACTGGTTTCTTCCTCGCTTCACCGTGCGCAGCCGGATTTATGACGCCGGGAACCCCCGGGAGAGTGAGGTGGACAGGAAACTGAATCATGGGCACGGATGATTTGAGGCCGGGGCGGGCCTACGGATGTGAATGCTCCAGGTTCCTGCGGCTGCTTCCGGGAGCCCGGCTCCACCAGGCTGCTTAGAACAACAAATCCCTCGCCCCTTCCTCCTGCTGCTTTCTGACACATGAGTGACGCGGACATCACTCGGGCCCAGCTTCCTGTCCCTGCGTCCTAGCCCAGAGGAAGAGGGGCCGAGGGGCGGGTGAGCGGTGCAGCGAGACACTGCTTAGTGTGGGCATCCTTGGCCTGCACAGGCCAGAAGCAGGAGATGCAGCGGCCCCCCACGTGCTATCCTACTGGAAGACTCTGGAAGTCAGCTGCTAGGGCCAGACTTCCCCCAGGCTCTCCCACACCAACCGGCTCTCGTGCACAGGGTGCAGGAGGAACCGAAGCACAAACTCCCATGACTCTACCCCCCCCCCGCCCCCATGTGCCCACTGGAACCCCAGCCATCTGTGGGTGGCCACGCAGCTGTCCTCTGGGACTCCCTCCCTCCCCCGTTTGGGGGTTGGGGGTCACTGTGGTCTGAGTGTTTGCGTTCCCCTAAAATTCATAGGCTGAAATCCTAACCTCCAAGGCTGGTGGTGTCAGGAGGCGGGGCCGTGGGGAGGTGATGAGGTCATGAGGACGGAGCTGCGCCTCCTTCAAAAATGAGCTGTTTTTGCAGAGATAACTTGGAGTCCACAGCTGTCTCCTCCCCCGGTTTTTCACAAGAAGGCTATAAAAGCTGTGCATGTGGCCTGGGTCACTGGACACTGCAGGGCCTCTGATCTAGGCACCTGACCCCCCACCCCAAGCCCGTCCCCCACCAGGAAACCACAATATATGGTGTCACCTCTACCTGGCTTGAGATCAAACCCCAACTTGAAACCGTGCCATCCACTCTGCCCACCGGGCCACCAGACCAGCGGCAGTGGCCTCCGCACTGGACACATCCCCACTGGCCTCCACACCCTCCCCAGCTGCAAAGCCCCTGGGGATAGCTCCTGACCAACCAAGGCCCCCGCCCAGATGGTCCTTCTTCCTGCCACCACCCCTGCGGCCATCTGTGCAAGGTCTTCCCAGCACTCCCCAGTACAGAAACCATCCTGTCCCCTGGTTTGTTCGCTAGTTTGTCTCCTGACGAGACCTCAGTCTGTCTGGCTTCTGGAAGCATCCCAGGGGCGTGGAAAGGGACAAGTAACCATCACGAAGCAGGTGCCCCATCAACATCTGACGACAGAGCACACAGCCCAGTGCTGCGGCGGAGGGGGGAGGGCGGGAGGCCTGGGTTCCAATCCCCCTTCTCCGGAGCCTCAGACTGCCCTGACCAGATGACCAGGCCTCTGAGCCCTGCCTTCCACGGATAAGATGGGACGACAGTGACCTCACAGCTGAGGGCATCATGGAAAGGTCAACGGACCCTGGTGCCAAAGGGGACAAGTACAGCGCCCACAGCTGGCCGTCCACCCAGGGTGGGGTGGGGGCTCCTCCAGCCTGTGATGAGGGGCTTCAGGGGGGTTGGACTGGAACAGAAGGAATGTCGGGTCCACTGGGCTCCAAGCATGGGGTAGGGGCTTGTCCATGTGACGTGACCTAGTGGGTCCTCGTGCCCTCCCTGAAGGGCACAGCATCCAGGCAGGCTGCGTTGTGCCTGCTGGCTCCACCACTCACAGCCCTGTCACCTAGGCACATTCCTCAAACTGCTGAATGAAGTCACAGGCCAGGTCCGTGCCCAGGGACCGGCTATGGAAGCTGTTCGGCGGGACACTGGCCATCCTGCGAGTCATGCCATTTTTATGCCTGGAGCCCCTGAGAAGTGAGTGCCTGTCAACATCACTGAGCGAATGGCTTCAACTCACAACAGGGAGGCCAGGCTTCCTGGAGGGTCAGGACTGCAGCAGGGGTCGCCTTTTGGAACTCACACGGAGCAGGGCTTGGCCCCAGCTTCCTTCTTCCTGCTGAACGGGCGTCACCCGCAGGATCAGCCTGTTTGACCTGAGTTCCCGCCACGGAGCCTGGGGGCAGGGGCCCTTCCCGACCCTGGGCTGGCACTCGGGGATGAGGGTGCTCAGCGGGCACGAGTCAGCCTCGACTGTGCAAGGTGCGTGGCAAAGACCTCAGCAGATGAGGACAGGCCCTGTGACTCAGGCACAGTCCGGGGCCCCTCTCTGTCATTCACCCTGCAGGACCCCAGCCGGTCCTGAGTCACGGCAGTGTCTACCGTGCAGGGCAGGCCCAGCACCCAGTACTCACTCAGCAGAGCCAGAAGCCCTGCAAAAATGTATGCTGCCCAAGAGACAGTAGACCTCTCACAGACGTTTATAGAGCAGGCTTTCTTCCCCTTAAACAGAAAGGACAAAGTGGCAGACCCAGCCCCTGCCATCCAGCTTAGCGCCCCCTGAGCCACACTCCGGGCACAGCGACACTCTGGACTCCAAGCCGTGTGGCAGCCACGGGCCAGGAGATCGCCCCCTTCAGGCTTCCCTGGCCCTGCCCTGCAAGGCCATCACAGATAAGACCAACCCAGTAGGCAGGAGACTGCCGGCACAAGGAGCCCAGCCCAGGGCCCCCAGGACCAAGGGCAGTGTGCCACCCCACCGGCTGACCCTCACAGGTGGCCTGTGTTTCACGGCTCCAGGACCGGGCCAGGAGTGGACACCAGGAATCTGAGTCACCTCCCTGGCCAAATCAGGTGCCTGAGAACCAAAACAAAGCCCTGGCAAACCAGCTTCATCCACCACCCACTCACCAACTCCCCTGTCCACGCGCCTCTCCTGGGGATGGCCAGACCGATGGTCCCATCTCCCTCCATCCCCAAAGAGAAGCGCAGTCCTATGGGGGAGGCCAAGGGCACATCCAAGGGCCTGACAGTACACGGAGTCAAACCGAGGTGTTTGTGAGGATTCCTAGATGCCTTAGTAAAAGTCAGAGTGTGCGTGCCAGCCCTCCCTGTTGACGTGCCTCAAACCCAGGGCCAGAGGCCCGACACAGCCAGCGTGCTCGCTGCAAAGGGTGAGCTGTCCAGACAGCACACAGTGTCCCCACCTCTACCTGGTTCCATTGTCCCCATGTTCCTGGCCTGTGGGACCTGCCTCTCTGGCCTAGCAGCCTCACCTCTGCAGCCAAGTCCTACGTCCACACAGGGACACCGGGGGCCGTGGAGGTTCACACAGTGACAGGGCTCACCTGAGGTTCCCCAGAGTCTTACATTCACCCACGCCCTTTCCCACCTCCCACTTGATTGGTCAACAACGGGGCTCCTGATGAGGGCTGCCTGGACAGCAGCCAACATTTGCACGGATTTATACTCTTCTTACCCCACAATGCCCAGGGGACTCAGGGGATAGGGACAATGAGTCACTCTGCAGGAAATCAGAGAGGGTCAGCCACATGCACAAGGTAGCAGCAACTCAGCTATTTGCACGCCATCCTCCTCACCCCGATGTCTGGGTGCCTTCACCAGAGAACCTCCCCATCCCCTGATGAGCTCTCTCCAATGCAACCCCCCCGCCGCCGCCCCAGCTTCTGGGTGCACAGTAGGCCAAGCCATGAGCATATGCCCCGGGGACCTGCTGCCCCAGCCCCCATCAGCTCTGCAGCCAGCAGGAGGCCTCGCAGGTGAGATCCAGGTCAGCGGAGACATTGGTGGGGGAAGCAGCTGCACCTCCCCAGGCTGGGTGGGTTCCAGCCCCCCAGAAAAACCCCCCTGGCCTGTCTGCTCCCTGGTTCCCATCTGCCTCTTGCTCATCACTCCCGCTCAGGATGCCAGTGCACGCGCTGGCTGAACGACGGCGTCACTGCCACCAACGCCCTGCTGCTGACGCCCAGTATACATCCCTGACCTGCACAGCACCACTGAGTGTCCCCAAGTCCACTCAGCACCAGAGGGGCCCAAGGCGTGGAGGGCTGACACAACCTGCCCACCTCGGGAGTGGCAGGTGCAGCAGTCACCCTGGGCCCCCTGACACGTCCCCGGGGCTCCTTTGCCGCTGGCTGCACAGGTTGCAGGAGTCTGCCATGGGGACACCACAGGGGCGCAGGGGCGAGGACACTGCCTGCCACACTGGGCACCCAGACCCGGCACTGCTCCACCTCCTGGGCCCAGCACCCCCCGGGCACCACCTCCTGGGGACATGCACGAGGGCTGGGGTCTGCCACGTTTCCTTCTCGGGCCCCGCAGCCCCTCCAGCTCCGCGCCTGTTTTGTCACCTGCAGTGAGGACTTCATGAGCACTAGGAAGACAGGCTGTGTTCTCAGCAAGGGACAGCGACCGCCCTCCTCCATGCAGTCGGCAGGGGGCTGTGGACGGAGGGAAGGCGCCGTGGCGTGTGAACACCAGCATGGTGACGCACCCACCTGTCACCTACAGTGTTAAATGCTCCCCAGAAAAGAGCTGGGAGAAGTCAGCTCTGTTCTTAGGAGGCACGGGGGATGGGGATGGGGGGGATCACTGCTATTAAAAGAAGGAAACTTGTCCCCTCTCCCGATTACGCATGATAAACTCGCCGCCACACCGCCGCCCAGCCGTTGTGAGCACTTGACAAAAGGCCTAAAGCAAAAATAGAAGATGCGGGGGAGGGGGGCACTTTAACACTACTAAATGTGAGCAAGGGGAGCGAGGGGTGCAGGCAGCTGTGGAAACCCCACAACTCACACACCCTCACGTGGACGCGCGCGCACACACACACGAATGAACACACACACACGCACGTACTCCTTGTGCCTTCCTTCCTGCCCCAACCGCCCCTTCCCCACGTCACCCTCCTTGTTTCCACCCACAAAGGGCACCAAGCCTGGGCCGGTCGGAGAGCCCCTGGGGCCCTGTTCCTGGGGAGCCTAGTCAGGGTCAAGGCTAGAGGCCATGCGTCCTCTCCCCCCAGCTCGTTTAACCTGAGAAGCTGATGGCTGACCCTACAGTGGGGAACTGGGGCTCAGCAGCAGGTCAGAGGGTCCTAGGCCCGGGCTTCCTTCTAGCCCACCTTGCAGGACCCATGGGGCACCCACGAAAGGCCCGGGGCACCCATGAAAGGCCCAGGGCGCTCCAGATGCCACTGGCAGCCAGAAGGCCATTGACTGACACCCCACCATCCCATGAGCCTTCCTGGAACTCAGCCCTGATGAGCCCAGACAAGAAACCCAGGATGGGGTGACCCCGAACGGCAAACACGCAGGTTGGGGATGGCCCAAGGAGGCCAGAGTCAGGCAGAGGCTGGCGGCCTGGTGAGTGTCAGGGTCCTCGGCCCACCCTCAGCCCTGCTGAGGAGCTGAGAGTGCAGGGCAGTGGGGGGAGGGGTACATACCCGCTCCTGCCTGTCACCTCTCCTGACCCTCCCACACCATCTTCATCCACTACAAGGGCACTGAGGCACGGAGGGTGGTCAGGCTGTCTGCCCAAGGTGGTCTGAGGCCAGACCCCCCACCCCTCCCCCACCTGGCTCTGCCCCAGGGCTTCGGATGTCTCAGTCTGGGGGGGGCAGGGCACAGGAGAGCCCCAGCAGTGCTCACCTTGCTGAACCACACGCAGCCCAGTGAATCCCTGGGGCAGGGTTGGCCCTTCCTCTCGGCCTCCCATTCCCAGGGCCACTGCCGGACAGCAGACGCCTTCCAGGAACCCGGGCACCAGGGCGGCCCGAGGCACCGGGGCAGGAGGCCACTAGCCTGACCCCAGCCCCCAGAGGAGGAGGGCCGAGCAGCTCAAGTGCGGCCCTGGGGCGAGGCCACAGCATCCAAGGGCCTCATCTGTCCCGCCGAGGGCATCCACGGCACCCCCAGCCACTCACAGGGCTCTCTGGTGGGAGGGGGTGCCAGACCATTGGCAGTTTGGATGCGGCAAAGCCTGCAGTTGAATGAAACACGCCCCCCAGAGACCCTCTCTAAGCACTGAGGGTGAAGGCACAAGAGGGACTTGGGACATGGGGAGGAGGGAGCGGGGAGAATGGCGGACGGTGGAGGTAGCACGTCAGCCACAGCCTGAAAACAAGCAGGACTTTCCAAACGGGGGCCGGCAGGGAAGAAGGGCACTGGAGGGCAGGGAGATAGCAGGGCAAAGCAGGGGAGCATGGGAATGCCCAGATGGTACTCAGGAACTGCTACTGGCCGGGGGTCACGGAAGCTTCTAGAGGAGATGGGAGGAATCAGGACACAGAGCACTTTCAACTCTGTTCCAGGAACCTGAACTTGATGCTGAGGCCCAGGGCCCCCACAGGGTTGGGTGCAGGGGGACAAGCAGGGGGCTATGTATTAAGAACATTCCAGAAGGACAGAGTGAAGGCTGAAGGTGGTGACCCTGGAGACAGGGAGGCCTGCCGAGAGGCTCCTCTGAGGACATTGAAGCAGAGGGTGGGCAAGGAAGGGTGAAAGCCCCCCACCAGCACGGGACAGATGAGGGAGGAGGCAGCCCATGCTCACCCTGGCACGTGTCCACCGTAACCCCGTGCTCGGGAGGGAAAGGCCTGGGCAAGGCAGGGTGGACAGAGCCCAGCAATGCCACGCCAAGCTGGGCGGGACCCCACCAGCACAGGATGCTGGCCCGGAAGCCACACTCCAGGTCCCCGACCCTGGAGCGCCTCCTTCCAGGCAGGAGTGCAGAGCAGGGCTCCCGGCATCCTTCCCCTCCTCACAGCAGGCTCTCGGCCAACCCCTGGGGGGTGGATACCCAGTGACCTGCCCAGGGGTGGGGCACCGGGGAGGGGGGCCCACCTCCCTGGCCAGGGGCACCCACAAACCCTGCCCCTGCAGCCCCAACAATTGTGCCTTTTGTTTCACAGGCCCATTGTCTGCAGGCCTCTGGCTGCCCCACTGGGACCAAAGGAGGATTTCCAGAGGATTTCTCAATGGGCTGGCAGACAAACATCCTGTCAGCAGGACCTGCTGCTCCTAGGCTGGCCTGGCAAGGCCACAAGGAGGGGCGGAGCCATCAACCCTCCAGAGAGGGCCCAGAGTGGAGTAGCCCTTCTAAACGGAGTGACCGGCTGCGTGGTCATGCACCAGGAGCTGCTCGGAGGAGAGGCTGTTCAGTCTAAAAACTAACATCGGTGGTCTCAGTCGTTACTGCCACGGGCACAGTGGGCCACTGCACTTCTTAAAGCCTCATTCGCTTCTCCCACAGGGCATGGAGGACAGCTGAGTGGCCAGTTTCCCCAAAGAGAAACTGAGGCTCACAGAGGTGGCAGGACTCACCCAAGACCACAGTGGCAGTGTGGGCAGAGCCAGGCGCCAACTTCTTCCCCCACCCCACTGCCAAGCTCTGTCCCCCGTGTGACCTCATCCACTCTCAAAGACCCATGCCTCGTGGTCATGGTCACCCCTCCCAGGTGATGCCTAGGAGGCTGAGGGCAGGACCCCGGCCCCCTGCCTTGGGGAACACATGGTCCGAGCAGTAACAACCACCCAACACGTCTGCAAGGCCAAGACGGGCGGGGCTCGAAGAGCTCAGGGGTCCCCTACAGATGAGGCCTGAAGAGGGGTTCCGGGACAGGCTGGGGTGAGAACCAGGCCCCTGACCCCTCCACGGCTCCTACAGGAAACACGCCCTCCACCCAACACACACACACAGAAGCCAACTCAGAGAGACTCCAAACCCCAGCTGTCTCCTGAGCAGAGACAGGCAGAGTGCAGGCTAGGGGGAGGGGCAGAAACATGGTCAGCAGGCACCTGGGGCACAGGCCCCATCTGCCACCGACACCCCTCGAGGCTGGTGGCACTCAACGACAGACAGCACAAAGCTGAGGAGGCCCGGCCAAGGGTACTGGGCCACCCCGACCTCCACTCTCCATCCAGTGTGCAGGCGGGAACCCGAGACACAGGGACGGGCTGGGGTGGCTTCTTTTGCTCACCTGTGCCATGGGGCTGATGCTAACCCGCCCACCCACTCACACCCCAGCCTCTGCAGCATGGAGGGCTCCTCCTGAAGCCCCTTAATGACAAATGTGTGCATGTTTAGGAAGCAGTCTGTTTAACAAGGCATCATTCCCACGTGCCAACTCACTACTCTCACAAGCACTTCCCTGCCTGAACTGCAGGGAACATGGGCTGGCAAGCCGCCCCCCCACCCCAGCAGCTGCCCCCTTCCTTCACTGCCCCTGCTGCTCTGGTCCAGGTCCCCAGCAGCCCCAAATGACAGCAGGTGGCCTCGGGGCTGGCATGCCACAGCCAAGCCCCACAGCCCCAGGCAAGCAAGTCTCCAGAGCACACAAGGCCCGCCCCCCACCTTTCTGACCCAGGGCAGGGCTGACCGGGACAGGCCTACAGGACAGGAACTTGGAGAGCAGTGACCAAGATCCTGGCCAGGTCCACCATTCCCTTGAAGCCCACCCACCATCCCCTACCAGGGCAGCCTCCCCTCTGGGGTCTCCCCCTTCCCCACAGATTCCCCTCCTGGGCCCACGGCAGGGTCTAAGCCACACTAGGAACTAAAAGGATAAAATTTAAGGAGAGGAGAAAGGAGTGCACCCAGCACAGCCACCTGCTTTGGGACAGGCCAGTGTTGCCAGCAGCCGGGGTGCAGGGCAGGGCTCCCTTGGCCCACACGGTCACTGCCATCGGCCACTCTCCCTTCCCAGACTTTCTCCCCCGATCCTCGGAGAATCGCCTGAGGTCAATGGTCAGAACTGCCCCCGTTCAAGGCCTCCGAGGGAGACGGTTAGCTTCCTGATTAGGAAAAAAAAAAAGACGTGGCACCTGGATATATTCCAACCCCCTACGCAGTGGCCCTTAGAGATCCCTGACCCAAGAGTCCACTTCACTGGTGACACAGCAGAGGGAGGAAAGAGAAGGGGGGAGGATACAGCCCTCTGGGGGGCCCCAACAGTATCAGACTGTCACCTACCACTCCCCAGGCTGAGGGCCACCCTGGTCAAACTGGATCAGCTGTGGACCTGGCCCCAGGGCAGCAGCCTAGACACCAAGTGCACCGATTTTTGCAGGTGGAAAGCAGAGCAGGCACACCTGCAGGAATGCCCCTCCGCACCTGTGCCGCACCTGGGTCCCGGTCTCTGCGGTCCACTCCTGCCTCTCCCCTGAAGGCCCTCCCAGATCAGAAGCAGCACAGGCAGCAGGCGGGCCCTCTGGCCTGGCGTCCCACCCCACCAGCGGCCGCACACATGTCTGCCCCACGAATAAATGAAGCCGAGTTCCTTCACCAGCCCCTGCTCCCCAGTCCAGTGTCCCTTCCGTCTGCCCTCCGCCTCTGGCTCACCCTGGCCACCCCTCACCCAAAGCCCCCCTCTGCACTCCCCAGCCCACCCAGGCCTCTGAGACCACAGTCTTCGATTGGGAGGTCCTTCCCACTTCCTCCAGCTGCCAATCAGCAAACCAGCGAAGGGTGAGGGGCGAGTGGGGATGAAGCACCTCTCGGCTGATACAGGCCCCACCTCCCCACACTGGTATCCTGGACGACAGAACCACCAGCCTTACGGCCAAGCCAGTAAATTAGCACCTTTAGAGTCAAATGTCGTTGCCTGGGCGCTGCCCATCATCCAGGGCCCGGCCAGCTGGCCAGCCTCCTTCAGCACCAAGGCACGATGATTGGAGAGAAGGGGGCCCACAGACCCATTCAAAAGTCACCAAAAGGGAGCAATTCCAAACAGAATCAGGAGGCTCTCCTGTTTTTATTCTGCTCCTGCTGGCAGCGGCCTCAGGGAGCTGGCACGAGGGGCCTAGGGCTAGGGGCAGGCTGGGGTGGGGTGGCAAACGATCCCTCCCGGCTGCAGCCTTCTGATTCTGGGTCAGATCACTCCCTTGCCTGGGCCAGCACCTGGGCAAGCACCTGGGAGGGGGGACCCTGGAGGTGAGGGCCTACAGTTGGAAACTGGGCCACCGCAGGCCCCGAAGGCCTCGGAGCAGCAGACACATTCAGAAACCTGAAAGGCCTGGGTCCAGCTGGATGGGAGGAGCCAGGACGGAAGCAGCCGTGGGTCTGGTCCACCTGCCTCAGCTCAGAAATGAGTCACCTAAGGCCTAGAGAAGGTGAGGAGCAACGGAGGCAGAAAGGAAATGAAGGAGAGAGAGAAGTCCAGGCAGCAAAGAACTGCATGAAAAACCCACCCACCCCAAAACCCTCCGCAAATACAACTTCAGGGCAGAGGCAAAAGGGGTGGGGGCCGGCAGAGGACAGGCATGACCTGAGACGGCCAGGTGCTCTGGATGCACGGTCAGCAGACGGAGGGGGCCCTTAGGTTCGCCCCGCACCACGGCATCCCGTGTGGGGTTTCTTACCGCCCACACCCACCACGTCCACTGACTTTAATTTTTTAAAGGCTTTGGGGAGATGCCTCCCTGAGCCTCCTCTTGTGGTTTTTGGTCTTTCCTGGACCCCACCCCACTCTCAGCCTCGGATCAAAGCGATGGGTCGATGGGTCATAGCCCAGGAAAAACCATGAGTTCATAGTTGAGTTGGGGTCCCGAGGTTAAGGGGTCCGTCCACGGGCTGGTGCGGAGAAGAGGGTAGAGCGGGCCCACGCCTCTCCTTCCTGCCACACCCCCATCTGAAGCCCCAAGCCCAGAGGTCCCAGGGCCCCCGCCTGGGCCACAGCTCCCCCGCTGCCCCTCCTGCTCGGGGAGTTTAGGTTGCACCAGAAACAAGGGGTCTTTTCATCCCACAGCGATTCAGCCCCACACACGGGGGAGTGGCTCACGTTGCCCAGAACCAGGCCATGCTCCCTGGGAACAAGGTCTTAACTCAGTGCAAGGGGATTAAGGACGCAGGGGGAGAGCAAGATGGGGTGGGGATCTCCCCACACACTCGGGAGCTGCTGTCTGCCCCTGTCCCGCAGCAGGAGCAATGCTGACAGAGGCAGGACGAAGTTTCAGGGGGCAGGGGGGACGCCACAGAGGCAGACTCACAGAACACCAGCCCCTGCCCCAGTCTGGAAACGGCCCCAGGGGCAGCAGGAGGCACCTGGGGCCCAAGGATTACAGGGGGTGTTGGGACCTCCAGGGCGTTGACAGCAAGAATCGCCCTACCCACAGGGCTCCCACCACATCAGACTGTCCTTGCGTTCCAGAGCAGAGTGGTTTAGAAGGGGCTCTCCTCTGACCCTCCCGGCCAGCACCTCCCCCAGGGCTGGGGCACCATCCTGCCCCTCCACACCCTCCACCCCCACATGCAGGAGCCTGCACGAGCCTGCCTGCACGAGCCTGCACAAGCCTGCACGGGGCAGAATGACAGTGGGGCCAGACCCCAGGTGCGGCGCATAATGGCCTCACGGGCCAGAGTAATGGCCTGCAGCTGGGCTCAGGCGGCTCCTTTCACCAGGGATGAGCAGGGGCAAGACCGCCTGCTGTGCCCCTACCCCACCCCCACCGCCCTCCACCACCTCCAAGAACCAAGAGCACAGAGGGCAGAGGGAGTGGCGGCTGCTAGCAGCAGGGCCTGCAGCCTCATGGGGTGGTGAGAGCCAGGGGGCCGCTGGCCTGTGCCCATTCTCCCCTATCCTGTCCCTCCATTGTTTGAAAGCCCATTTCTTTGGTGGCTAATCCTGCAGACCTCTGGACCTCATTTTGAGGATAAGAAGCTGCAGGCTGGGAGGCTCGGGGGCTGGGCTCTGTGTGAGAGCTCAGGACCCCCCACCCAGCCATGTGGCCCCTCTAGGCTGGCTTCCAGCACATGCATGCGAACCCACACACAGCCACCAGCAGAAGTGGCGTCGGTGGTGTCGCTGCCGCCCACGGCTGTGGGGCAACCGCCAAGACCCTGGCTCCATGCTGAGGAGACAGGATGACTGGTCACGCATCCTGTGCCTGTCCCTCTCCAAGGGCTGACCGAGGCCTCAGAGTAAGGGCGGGACCTCAGCATGTGGGCGGTGTTGGAAAGGGAGGGTCCTGCTGCCAGCAGAAGCCCCGAGGGCCCAGGAGACAGGGAGTCCCCAACACTCTGCTATGCAGGTGGCAGAGCTTCCTTCTTGGGCAGGTAGGAGTCCTCGGCCTCACAGGCCCCCCACAGCCCCGCAGGGGTCTCTGGAATGATGAAAATGTTCCTTTTCTTGATTGTCAACAAGGTGGGAAGCTCTTACCACTCAGAAACTGAAACCTTCCACATCACTGAACCAAATTAAACAGAAACGAAGCAGCCACTGACAGCCAGTGGGCCGCTCAGGGCCAGAGCCAGGAAACCTTGGAGAGGGTGCTCCCCCACGATGTGGGAGGGTGGGGGACACTGCAAGTCTGGACCTCAGGGTCAGGAGTGAGAGGCAGAGACAGACTGAACGCTGAGCATGGGGCAAAGTGCCCACCACGGGCAGGGGCTGACGGGGAGGCAGCTGGGAGCCGCCCTCAGGGGGGTCCTGCTCTAGAAGACGAGCCCAGAGTGGGCATTAAACACCGCTGAGAGGGGCCACGGGACCCAGCCTGAGCTGCCTTTCCCAGGATCCCAGACTGGGCAGGGCCAAGAAGCAGTGTGGGAGTGGGGGTTGGGGGGAGGGGAGGGCAACCAGCCTCCAGGGCTTCCCTCGGACATTGGGGAGTGAAGGGAAGGAACCTGAGGGGCAGGACGTAGAAGGGAGAGGATTGTGTTTGTAGCTTTGGACTAGGAAACAGGAGCCTGTTTGCAGGGGAAGAAGGAACAGTTAGGAGACAATGGTCGGGGAGGTCCCACAGGAGGGGCCGGCTAAGGGGAGAGGGAGCCCTCACCAGCCAGGACAGAAGGCGCTGAAAGAGGGAGAAACTCACTGTTCCATTTCTGCCCAGTATGAACATGGTGTATGCACATTCCAGAAAGCACGGAGAACACGGGAAAAGGAGAAAGGGCAGGGCAGGAGCGTCCCATTGTCCCAGCAGCTGCAGGAGACGGGAAGCACCTGGGAAATCGAGCCTTCTAAGAGCCTCGTGCTCGGGCAGTGTGGCTGGAACACACCACAAAGGGCCACTCCCAGAGCAGGCTCATTAGGGACGGAAGCCGTGCGGCCGAGCTCGGTGACACGGGCTCATTCACGGCCGGCTCACAATCGGGCCCTTGTGGGGGGTGGGGACAGGTGCTTCGGAGCCTCTGATTCCAAGACAAGAGGGAGCCTCCTTGCCTTACAGCCGGAGACAGACTGGGGGAGACAAAGAGATGGATCCCCTGACAGCACTGACGGGCTATTTTTGGAAATGGGTCGACTTTGCTCCAGAGCTGCCATCTCGGTGCCACTGGCCCCGTCTGCATCTGTCCCCTCAAATGCAGCCTTAAAAGGCCCCCGCCTGTCTGGGCGGCCCAGAGCACCACAATGGGGCTGGAAAAGGCGTCTGCGGGCCAGTCTGTAGGCTGTGTCTGGGTCTAGGACAGCTCTTGGGTGAGGAGGGGGAGCTGGCTGGCTATGCTTAAGCCTGGGGCTCGTGCTCAGGAACTTCAAGGCCAGATTCAAACCACCTTCCCACCACTGCCAGGCAGCCCCACTGGGCGCACCAAAGCCCTCTCTCTGAGCACCACCACCTGGCAAAGGTCAGCGAGAGGACAGTACCAGCGTCCCATTTCTCCCTCACAGCTAATGTCTGCTGACACCAGCCTTCCCACCGGAGCCAGCCACGGCAGGCGCTGCTGGGGTGGCGACTTTGCCCCTGGCTGACACTGAGGATTTCTCCTGGAGTTTCCATTCCCACAGCCACTCTGGCCGCCGGGAGCACCCGGGGGGGGGGGGGGGCTTCTACACCCGCTAAGGCCCCTGGGACCAGTCAAGCCCATTGCTGGGGGGTCCGACTAGGCACCGGCATCGTTTAGGGTTCCCGAATGACATCTAATATGCAGCCGAGTGACAAAAGCAAGTGTGTATTCTTTAGTAATTAGAGGGAAAGGGGGGCGGCGGGAGGGCGGTGAAAGCTGCCACCCGCGGCCGTAGTCCTGGTTCTCACATTAGCAGCTAGAGGCCATTTGGTGCCAGACGGAGCACATGAAAAAGGCAGATGACCCCAGTGGTTTGACCAACAGGGAGAGGACCCTGTCCAGTGCCTCCCGGTCACCCATTCCTCACCCCAACATTGACTGAGCACCTGCTACGTGCCAGGGAGATTGACACTGCCCTGAAGATGGTTAGGGGCTGGCAGAGAAACAGGACAGCCCACACAGGAAACTCGGGTCCAGAACAGGCAGCCTTGCCCCAGGCAAACCCTACCCCCGGGAACCGGAGCTCGGCGCTGTCCTCTCGTGCCAAACCTGTCACCTACTCTTGCACACAGCCATCGCCTGGCAGAGGCAGGTAATTCCATCAGGGCTCTCACCGTGGCCCTCCACGAGGGCAGGCTGGCCAGGTAGGGGCAGAGCTGTGCCCCTGTGCCACCCTGCCCCCCACCAGCCCGGTGCTCGATCCTGAGACCTGCCCCACCGTGAGGATGGGCACCCAGCAAGAGATCTAACCGCAGGTGTGACCAACAAGAGGCAGGATGAGCGGAGCAGGCAGCCTTTGTTTTTCCTGTCGCTCCGCCGTAGTAGGAACGCTGAGTCAGAGAATAACAGGGGTCTCTGAGACCCCCGTCACAGCCCACGGAGCCTCCCGTTTTACAGGTGGGAAAATGAAGACAGAGGCAAGAACCTTGCATAAGGTCAGGCCGCCAGTGGACAGAAGCTGCTGGTTCTGTCTCTGTTGAACAATCCACAGGAGAGTGCTAGGTGACCCAACTGCGCCCCAAAACCCCAGGTGTGGGGAACGCGCCGGCCGATGTAGCCGTTCTCGGGCCCAGCGGGTAATCTGCACTCGTGAAGTGGAGGAGCAGGAGAAGAGGAGGGGACGGGCTGTGCAGAAGACCCAACTTCAGGTGAAGCCCGAACGGAAGGCTCTGGTTTCCCCTGGAAAAGCCCATCAGAAGAGGCCGCAGCAGGTGGGCAAGAAGGTGAAGGGATTAAGAAGCCCAAATTGCAAGCTATAAAAATAGTCACAGGGATGTAAAGTACAGCACAGGGAATATAGCCAATAGTGCAATAAACACGTGCAGTGCCAGATGGGTCCTAGACTGACTGGGGCATCACTTTGTAAGGCAGATAAACATCTAATTATCATGTTGTGCACCTGAAACTAATATAACATGGTAGACCAACTGTAATTGAGAAATGAATTTTAAAATAATAATTTAGCCCTGGCTGGTGTGGCTCAGTGGATTGAGCACCGGCCTGAGAACCGAAAGGTCACCAGTTCGATTCCCAGTCAGGGCACACGCCTGGGTTGTGCGGTCCAGGTCCCCAGTTGGGGGCGTATGGGAGGCAACTGCCTCTCTTTCTCCCTCCCTTCCCCTCTCTCTAAAAGTAAATAGATAAATCTTTTAAAAAGTAAAATAAAATAAAAGAATGATTTAAAAAATTGTTTTATACTAAGAAAAAAAGCCACACCCAAAGTGCCCACAGCTGGAAAGGCCCCACCCAGGGACTTCAGGGGGCGCCCAGGTGCGGTGGGAGGAGCTGCCCAGACCCCACCTGCCCCGGCCTGCCCACGCCCCGCCGAGCCAGCTGTGCCAGGCTCGTGCCTGCTGTGCGCCTGGGCTCCAGCTGTTCCTTCTGCCACGCCCGGCCTCTCCCTGCCCTTCTCTGCTTGCACTAACCTGCTCCCCCTTTGCGGCCCATGCCAGGTCCCCTCCAGCCAACCCCTCCGCTGATCTCCCAGCACCCTGAAGAGGCTGAGAGACAAACCAGGGCCTGCTTCGGAGAGTAAAAGGTATGTAGCAAACTCTCACCAGGAGGAGAGCAAGAGAGCGTCGCCCAGATAGTGCAAGCTCTAGGGTCCTGTGGACAGGAGCTCCTGGCCCCGTCCCAGCCCCACTGACCTGGTGGGACCTGCCTAACTGCCCTGAGCCTTCTCAGCCCCAGGGGATTGGGGTGGAGATGGGGCGGCAATCAATGGGGCCCCGCAGGGCTCTTCCCCGTGGTGGGCAGCTGGTGACCCGAAACGCCAGGCCAGGCACACTTGGTCCCACCACGTGAAAGACATTTTTGGAAGCTTCCCTTCTGCCAAGGCCGGTAGTCAAGCACAGAGACAGACAGAGATGTGGGACGGAGGGCCCAGGTGGGGCTCCAGCACCCCTCGGCCAGGCCTGGGCAGTGTTCCCTGCTCCCAGTCTCCTCTGAGGGCCTGCAGCGCTCTGCCCAGTGTCTCCTCCCCCGAGACACACGGTCACAGGTGCCCGAGCCGTGCTCTTGCCCACGGCTCCTCCCGAGTGAGGTGGCCCTTCAGGAAACGCGCACAGACTCCAAGATGCAGCCGCCTGGCCACAGAGGAGGGGGAGCCCATCTGTAAAGTCAGGAAACAACAAAGGACACCGGCCACAGCCCCCGGCAGACAGGGAAGCAGGAAGGAGGAAGGGGAACACCCTCCCTCCTCGCCCGCTGGGCCTCCGTGTCTGTGAGACTGCGCGGATGCTCCACACCTCCAGCTAAATCTCTCCGCAGGGTGAGCCCAGGAGCTTACAGGAAAATCCGTAAAACCCCTCGTCTTGCTGCCCTGCCCCCCGAGAGCTGGAGACTGGCGGAGACTGGTTCAGGAGCAGGCATCCATCACTGGGGGCAGGGGGGTGGGGACCCGGAGTCGGAGCTGCCCCAAACCCTCTGCTCACCTGCCCCCGCCGACCTGCAGAAGTGGGGGACAGTGGTGATCTGTGACAATGACAGGCTCTGGGTGCTTGCTAGGAGGGGGAACCATTCCTGACTTTTCACCGTCCAGGGACCGTCATATCCCTTAGCAGACAAGCGTTTTCCTCTGTGGCTGAGGCTTTGAGCAGCCCCCTGGAGCCCCCTCGTCATGCTCCAGGGAGATGAGAACTACCCACATCCCAGCTGTGAAGTCTCAGAGCGGTCCCTGCATAGACCCCAGGTGGCAGGTATGGGCAAACTGGCTATGGCGATGACATTTCTGTCACCAGGCAGAGTGAGGCTGCAGAAAGTGCATCACCTACAGTGCTGACCCCCCTGAGCCTGGCAGCTGAGGGCTGCCAGACCTCAGAGGTCAGAGGTCATAAGGAGGCAGATAGGGGCTGGGCTTTGGAGCAGACTTGCCAGGTCTGCAGGCCTGCAGAGATTCTCTCTCATGGCCACTGTCACTGCTACAGCCACCAGAGAAGCCCCAAACTTCCTTCCCTGGTGCCTCCTGCCCAGCCTCCACCAGGACACACACCAGATGAGTGCTCCCGTGCCACCGATCCCTGAGCCGGGCTCCACAGATCAGTGTGTGGGGCACTCAGAAGTCGGACAGAGTAACCACTCAGTTAACCTCCTGCTATTGTCTCCCTCCCTGCTTGAAGGGTAAATTCTCCCAGCAACACGGCCCGCCCTCCTGCCCCACAACAGGACCCAGTAGTCTCTGCTTGCAGAACTAGTCTCTACTCTCCTCACACTGCATTCAGCGATGCCCTTTCCCAGGTGTCCAAGCCGGCGCTTGCACACCACCCCTGACGGGCAGCTCCCTACCTCCACAGGCAACATGGTCTGCCAGGCCCACACTTGTCTGTGGGTGCTGCCATCTGAACCACTGGAACTCAGCCTGTGCCCTTGGGGTGCACACAGAGCTCACGTCCTGGGGCTGACAGCGCCACCCCCCACACCCTGGCAGCAGCTCCCGGGCCTCGAGGCTTCCCTTCTCCTGGCTCAGCATTCCAGTTCTTTCTGCTCACATGACAAGGCTCCCGGCGCCCGAAACGAGCTGCAAGAGCACCTCCCTCCCCCGCCCCAGTCCCGGGACCCCCGTGGCTCAGCCCCCTGGCAGACCTCCGGCTGCCTGGCCCAGCTGGAGTGCCCTCGCCCTGCCCTCCCTCCAAACAAGGGCTCATTTGGCTCCGACACACAGTGGGCACAAGAGTCCCAAGCTCACCCTGGCAGGCAAGTCTGCCAGGGTCCAGGTAGCAGTGGAGGTCACCAAACCTGCCCCTTGAGGCCCAGCTCTAGCACCACAGCATTATCATACACCCTCAGGACACAGATGAGGAAGCTGAGGATTGGAAGTTCGGGAGTGGCCATGCCCACACAGCAGGGAGCAAGGCCAGAACTCCCCTGGGCCTCTCTGACCCAGAGCTGGAGCCAGAGCCCTGACCAGCGGGCGGCACTGCCCCCCAGGACCCCCAGCGCCGAGTGCTGCGGCCGCAAGGAGGGGGATCAGCGTGTCAGGAGATGGCTACACTTCAAGGTTTGCACACCTCGCTCCACTCTGTCCCCCTCACCCCTGAGGCCACCTAACAGCTTCCCGCTTTGCAGATGAGAAAGCAGAGGCCCACGAAGGTGCCAGAACTGGCCTCAGGTCCCCGGCTTCCAATGTTCTGTGCTGACAACAGCATAGCACGGAAAGTCCCCGGGGAAACACAGAGGGTTTCCTTGCCAACTGTGCCCCTCCAGGGCCAGCATTAAACTGTGACTGTGTCCTGCAGGCTCAGAGGCCAGACCCCAGGTGACGGGCCTGGTGGAGACCCAGGCCGAGGGAAGCCACCCTGGCAAAGTCCAGTGAGACGGTGAAAGCCCATGTGAGGAGGCCCCCGGCGTGGGCCCTGGATCATGCACCACGGAGCATGTGCCACACCTGCCTTCATCTTACCTGTGCAGGCTCAAGGGAGGAGACCAAGATAAGGCTCAGGGTCCCACTACTACAGAAGGGGTGCCACACCTCTGCCCCACATGCCCCACCCCTGGGGCTCCCTCCCCATCGGCTCTGTGTCCACCTACAGGTCCTGGGCCCTGCCAAGGACCAACCTCCGGGGAGGCCCTCCATCACAGGCAGGCCTCCCGTGGGGGCCCCTCCAGCCCCACCCAGCTGGACTGTCCCAGCCCAGAGGGCAGCGGCCACCAGGCAGGTGGCTGACTCTAACATAGGAGACCCAAGACCGACCCCAGACCCCACCAGCAGCAGACCAGTGGGACCCAGATCAAGGCACGGCACCCCTCCCCAAGTCTCTGTCTGCCCATCTATGACATGGGACCATATGGGCGCTCTGAACAGAATGGAGCTGGGGCTGGGAAGCCCTCTGTGATGACCTGTGACATGCTGGCCACACACTGGCCCTCCCCCGGGTTACCTGCGTGTGAGTCCTCTTGTGCAAGGCCAGCACCCCAAGACTGTTGATGGGTGGATGCTCAGGGTCAGGATGGGGAGGGAGTGAAAAGGCTTATCTAACCAGCCCATTGTCTTCACTGACCTTTGCTCCCAGGCCACACTAGGTTTAGGAAATGCCGCTGTGTTAGCCAGTCCTGCCCAGGAGGCCCTGAGCTGGGTGGCCCCGCCGTGAAAACCTATTCAGGGCCAGCATGATCTGTCTTCTTGAAGGCTCAAACCACCCCCGCTCCACCCTCCCTTTAAACCAACAAAAAACACAGGCCAGAGAACAAACCCATCTTATTTTGAGCCGCTCAAATTTTTAATCCAAACTTTTAAAAGTAAACAGGGCCATACAAAGGCTTGCTGGAGGTCCCAGGGTCCCTCAGTTAGCTAAAGGGGAGTGTCCCCAGTGGTGGGGGAAGGGAACAGGGCTGACCTGCACAGGGACAAGCTGGGAGGTGGGGGTGAGGCCGGTCGGGTAGGTGGGGCACCAAGGATGGGGGAAGGGCAGGCGGGAACTGCTGGAAATGCTTTTGTCTGAAAACTGCATCCATTCAAGGGGGCAAACCTGGCTTCCTGGAGTTTGGGGTTCACCTGCCTCAGTCTGCCCCACTGGGTCACCCTGAGGAGTGCCGTAGTCCAGATTTTAATTGGCCCTCAGTCAAAACAGAGTGGGGGTAGGGCTATTTGCACCCGCATTCTGAGGCCTGCCAGCAGCCCTGCCAAGGACTGTGCTGTACACAGACGGGCCACCTCCCACCACAGCCTCCTGGGCCTCCCGGGGCACCCAGCCAGCGGCAGGTACCCCACCGCTCCCAAGGGAGGACCACAGGGTCCCTGTTCCCCAGGCTCACTGGCAGGTGCAGCCAGACATGGGCCCAGACATGGGCCCAGACATTCAGACAAGCTGGCTGTCTACACAGCACTCGTAAAGAACACTGAAGTCTGCTTGGCCAGCCCCCAAAAGGGTCCCTACTGGTTTTTCACAGGGAGCCTTAGAAGAAATATTCACGACCAGGACTCTGACAACTGCTGAGACCTACTGTGTGCAGACCCCGGCCTCCTTCACCCCCAAGGATAAAGGGGGCACTCTGGGCTTTCCCGCACAGAAGGGCAGAGAGGCTCAGTCAAGTCAAGTAGCTTGCAGAGAGAAGAGGAGGCGTGGGGATTGGTTCAAATCCCAGATGGCCTGACCCCTCTGGGGGAAGGGGTTATCAACCATCTGCTCAGTGGTCACTGATAAGGAAGTGACACTTCCCAGGATGGGAGAAGGAGGGCAAGCCCGGATCAGGAACCAAGAACAGGGAATCACCCTCGTCTGCTGATCAACAGGATCAGCCAACAAGACTAGAGGCCAGAGATGCAAGCCAGCCCACCACCAGGGCAGGGGAGGACCCCAGTGGCCTCATCCCCGGTCACACGCAGACCCCTGTGCCTCCACTTGCTTGTCTGTAAAGTGGGGATAATGCTACCTCTCCCAGGGCTCCTGTGAGGACAAGCTGAGACCGGGTCCGCAAGGCACCAGCCCTGTATCTGACTCCATTTTCCCCACCACTGGGCCAGGGCTCACTGGTCCCATCTCCAGCCTCGCTCCTCACGCAGCTTCAACTACAGGTCCGAGGACAGAAAAGGCCATTTGTAAGAAAAGGGCCTTGTCCCAGTTTCTGGGCATCCCATCCTTGTTGGGAGAACATCTCAGGTCTAGACCAGTCCTCTGCTCCTGCATCCCTGGCAACTACAAGAGAACTTCCCTGCAAATGTGCTGAGACACTCAAACCCTCCCGTGTCCTGCAGAGAACTACTCTCGCCAAGTGTCCTCAGCGATGCAGCTGAAAAGTAGCAACATTTCATTTCCCAGCCACAGGGCTGCAGCAGTCCCCTCCTTCCTGCTGCAGTTGGGGAAATTGAAGCCCAGAAATCTGACCCTCCCAAGCCCGCACCCCACCCTCAAGAAGGCTACGCCAGAAAGGCTGGGACTGGGCCTCCTCACTCCCCAAACCCTGAAACCCCAACAAATGAAACCACCTAACTCTCCACTGCTGCCATTGGCCTGAAGGAGCCTGTGGCGGGAGGTGGGGTTGGATACAGAGTTACCAAAAGCAACCCGAGTTGTAGACGTAGATTGCTAATCAGTAACCAAATATCCCTCTCAACCCGGTCCTGTCCTGAACTCGCAGACTGGGAAGGTAAATGAAGGAAAAACTGAGCTACACTAACTTGCACCCCATCCCCCACCCCAAGCACCTGCAGAGGCCACTTGGCCATCAAAGCAAAGACAGAGCGTCCTTCCCCTGCTCAGGCTGTCACTCTGGGGAAGAATAGTCACTTGAGGCCTAATACATGTTCTCTGAACCAGGAGAGCCTTTAGCAGAACCAGAAAGAGCTGTTTAATCCCCACCTTCAGGCAGATTGTTCGGGTAGTAGCACTTGCCACGAGAACTGGGAGCCAAGCCACCAAAAATGTGGAAAAACAGGGAGGCAGCGCCGCGGTCCTGCTCTGCAGACCAAGCTGGGGGCTCCCTGTCCTGGCCGTGGAAGAGAGGAGTTGAGTTTTCCTGAGTTCAAAGGTCCTGCCACCCACACCCTGGCCACCCACCACTGTGGCACTTCCTGTATGGCAACCAACAGTTTTACAAATCCTTTCAGAAGCTTCCTCTCCACCTCAAATCCACAAGGCAGGGCTCATCGGCTCCATTCTACAGATAAGGAAAGTGAGGCACAAGGGGAACACAAAGCAAGACCCACGCATCCCTCTGGAAGGTCTTAGTGGAGGCTTCGTTGAAAAAGGTCTCTCCTCCCTGAGACCTGCAGAGCTAGGAAGAATGCACGAAGGCTCTGAGCCTGGGTCCTCTGGCCCGTCTGCCTCCGGGGCTCAGCCTGGCTGCTGCCGGTGCTTCTTCCCAGCCCACAAGCAGCACCAGGAGGCCTGAGCATATCCCCAGTCCCAGCTCACACGTGGGTGCAGCTCTGGTTTGGGCAGCCTGTTGCTCCCGATGAGAGGGAAAACTCACTTGCTGCTAAGGCCATTCATTTTTTTAACACAAGCTTCCTGCTGGCCAAGGAGGATTTCCAGGCAGAGAGGAGGCACCCGCAAGCCAGCAGTGTGTGCAGCGCCGGACACTGACACTGATAACCCCGCAGGAGAGAAACTTTCCTGGGGTCTGGCGGTCCCGCCCGGCTGGCTGCCCAGGAAAAGCTGGGCAGGGACCCGCCTTGATCACTTGGCCAGAAAAACACCACCTAAAGCCCTATTGCAGGTGGGAGCGCGATCTCCCAGCCCTAGGTCTGGATGCCAGCTGGAGGGGAGGTCTGGAGTGGAGGAAGGGGCTGTGACCCGTGCTGTCCCACCGGCGTAGTCCTTACCGTGCAGGCCATTAGGGATGCTGCGATGGTGCGGTGGCGCCGACAGGTCATCCAGGGACCTGCGCGTGGCTACGGGTTTGCCGTCGGGGACCTTGTGCGGCCCTGGGGGCAGCAGCGGGGGCGGGACGTGGTGGTGGTGGTCCGGGCTGCCGCCGCTGCCCGCGCTCGACGTGCTGCTGCCGTCGCCCACGTCGCGGGCCCCTGTGCCCGCCGCGCCGCCCGCCAGCGGCCCGCTCAGGCTGGCCTGGCTGTCGATGGAGCTGCGCGAACCCGCGCCGCCGCCGCCGCCCGCGCCGCCCGTGCCCCCCGCCAGCGCCGCGCGCTCCTCGTCCAGCAGCAACACCAGCTCCTTGAGCTCCAGGTTCTCGCGCAGCAGGGCCTCCTGGCGCGCCTCAAGCTCGCGCAGCTTCTGCTGCGAGCGGGCCACCTCGTGCCACACGGCGCCAGCCGCGTGGCGCCCGAAGCGCTGCCACTCGCGCGCCAGCTTGCGCCCCTTCTGCCGGTCGTCGTCGAGGAAGCAGCAGAGCTCACGCAGCTCCTGGTTGTCGTCCTGCAGCCGCTGGTTCACGTCCTTGAGGCCGCGGATCTCCAGCAGGTGCTGCTGCAGCCGCCGGTTCACGTCGCGCATCAGGCCGCCGTGCTCCAGCATGAGGCCCACCTTCTCGCCCTCCGCGCGCCGCAGCCGCCGCGCCAGCTCCTCCTTGCTCCAGCGCAGAAGCTCCTCGTCCGGCACCTGGCTCAGTTCCTCCGACGCCGCCGCCGCCGCAGGGGGCTTCGCCATGGCTGGGCCGTCACCGCGGCATCGCCCGCGCCCTCGCCCGGCCGGCGCTCCCCGCGCCGGGGCTGCGCTGGGCCGGTCCGCGCGCGGGCGGGGGGCAGGCGGGGGCGCGTGCGGCCCGCCCCACGCCGCCTCGCGAGTCCTCACGCAGCGGCCGCCCGGGCCCCCGGGACCCCGCGCGTCTCGGGTATCAGCGAGCGAGGATCGCTGCTGTGTCGGCGGCCGCGGTGCCGGGTGCTCTCCAGGCTCGGGCGAAGCAGGCGGAGGCCCGCCCCCGGCCCAGCTCCGGGAGCCCGGGCTGCCCCGCCCACTCCGGGCGGGGAGGAGGCGGGGCACCGCGGCCCGGCCCCGCCTCCGAGGGAGCGAGGGGACGGGCAGAGGCGCGGCCGAGCCCGGAGGTCCCCCACCGCCGTGCGCTCGCCCGCCCGGCGCCCTGACAGAGGCGCGTTGGAGCCGTGGTCCCGCCCTCCCGCCCGTCCGATTGGGTCTCTCCGGGGGTGTGTGGGAGGGGCGGGGCTCACGAGGGGGACGCTGCGGAAATGGTACAGTCCACCCACTGGGCTTTTAACACTCCCTCCTCCCTCTGGCGGTTCAAGTTTCTGCGCCGGAGGACGCGGCCTGGGCCAATCCCAGGGCTACAGGGCGCTTTTAAAATGCAGGTACAGTGCGGGGAGGGCGACGGTGGGAAAGGTAGGGCCGGGCTTCCCTTAAAGGAGACGCACTGAAATGCGCTCTGAACCCCTTCTCCCGCCAGCATACCCCGCCCGCCCTCCCTCGCCCCAAATAAACAAACACCCTCCACCCGGGGGATAGGTCCCCTTCTCCCTCCCGGGGCACGGAGTCCAGCGTAGTCTGAGCTCCAACGAACAATAGGTCTCTGACACAGGGGTCGCTCTCCCGGCGGCAGGGCGACTCTTTGTCCCCTACCCTGCCCCTTGGCTCCGCCACCCCCATCACCACCCTGTCCCCTGCCAGAGTGCGCAGAGGGGCTGCGTCTCCACTCTACCCGGGGACTGTGGCTCCGGCGTCGGCGCACCCGGAGGACCGGGGCCTCACCCGCCATGTCCCAGAGCATCGTCCGTACCCTCTTCCCTGCCCCGAGGGGGTCGAGGGCGCCGGGAATATGCCCCCCACCCCGAGCGACGCTCAGAGCACCCCTCTCCGCCCACCCGTCCGCGGGTCCCAGGGACTCGGGAGAATCTTTGATGTGCGAGGTGGAGGCCACTGGGCCCTTAACGCTGGGGTCCAGAGGCGCCGAGCCAGCCGCAGAAACGCCTCTCCACCGGCGGCCTCGCCCCTTTCCACCGCCTGTGAGTCTGCCTCTTTATCTTCGTGTCCCCGGAGCGCATTTAAGGCGCGTCTGCTGGGAGCCAAGCGGAGGGGGGCGTGCTTCCCCTGGGACCCGCAACTGAGATAAAACCCGCGCACTCGACCCGGAGCGCGCGCCGCAGCGGCAGCTGGTACCCCATTTCCATCCCAGAACCAGCAGCCAGCCCTGCTCCAGCCAGGCCAGTTCTAGACCCCCTGGGTCTGCGGAGGGCGACCGCAGAAGCTGTGCTCTCTGAGGGAGCCGGTCACCCAGGCAGGAGAGAAGATAAATTAGATAACTAGGAGGCTGTCCTAAGTGCTGTGCAGGGGATTAAGACCAGCTGCTGTCACAGAAAGTGATAATCAGTTACTTTAGGTCCTGCGTTCAGGAGGACCTCTGAGGAGGTGCATCTCATCTGAGATCTGAGCGAAGAGGACGCAGATGAGGGGGAAGGGCGCTCTACGTGCAGGGAAAAGCTAGTGCAGAGGCCCTAGGGGTGGGTGGTTAGTGGTCTCTTTGAGGAAGGCCAGCGAGGCTGAGAGGGGGCTGGGGAAGGTGGGTGGGGAGAGATGAGCCCCAGGGGCCCGCTCCTGCAGGGTTCTGAGGCTGCTGGGAAAGCAGTGGGGGGTTAGCAGCAAACAATGCCACCCCGTTCGCCTTTAAGGGGCTCACTCCAGACAGAATGTGGAGAAGGGTCCGGGAGTGGGGAGTGCCCAGGGAGGTCCGTACAGATTGAGGACCTCCCTGCCCACCTATCAGCCCTTCTCTGCAGGCAGATGCTCGGGAGGAGGCAGGATGGGAGAGGATGAGCTGGAGGGGCATAGCTTTGAGTGTGAGACCTCAGGGGAGTGTAGAACCTGCAGGCAAGGAGGCCCCCTGAGCCAACTCCTGGATCCCAGACAGAAGGAGCAGAGAAAAAGGGTTTCGAGCCTGAAGTGGGGAGGCCATGGGTCTTTCCCACTCCAGGAAGCCAGAGTGAACAGCTGCCTTCAGCACACCAGTGCGCGCACACACTCCCAGAATGAAGCCTACGCGTAGAGCTGCTCCTGGGAGAGAGAGGGGTGAGCAGAGGACACGAAACTCCCTGGGAAGTCACGGAGGGGGTCACTGCTGCACTTGTAGGGGCCTCTGCCCCGACGCCTGTGGCTCCTGGTGGTTCTGGTGGCCTGCCTCTCAGTCCCCTGGTCCTCCCTGGCTAGCAGCTTTAGCTGGACTTCCTGAGAGAGAAACAAAGCCTCTATCTAGAAAGGGTTTGAGTGCATCCCCTGCAGACTGTGAACGAAGGGTGCCCTGGCCCAGGCCTCCCGGGAGCATCACTCACAGCCCCCCAGGGCAGCAGAGACAAAGTGCCAGAGGTAAGGCTGCCAGGTGGCTGGAGAGAAAGTCTCTGCTCCCAGCACTGAGGCTGGACAGGCTTGGGCAGCACAGGGTAGGACTGCAGAAGATTGAGAGGGCCCCAGGCTGAGATAGGCTCCTGAAGTAAAGCCAGAGCCACCCCCAAAGGACCCACAACCCCCCCCCAGGGTCCAGCAAGAGGTGCCAAGCCCCCTAGAATACCCATGGTCCAACAGACCCTGTACCCTGAGCTGGGATCTAGGAAATATTAAGCATCTTGGCCCTTTAAGCCCTTGGTCATGAGAAGCCCTACCTTGTCTCGAAAACTGTGAGACCAGACCGTGGACCTCTAACACAGTACCGATCTAGGGCCCAGTGCAAGCAGTTGTGGGTCTCTGCAAACATGAAGGGACTCCACCACACCCCAGTTCTTCCCTCGGACTCTCCCAGGCTGTGTGTGTCCATTTCAAGCCTCACAGATGTATTTGAGAGCCAGCAGGGGGGAGAGCTAGGTGCAGAATTGATAAAATATTCCAAAAGGCAGGGTCTGTGCACTGGGGTAATGAGAGGAGCACACAGTGGCGGTAAGTGGTGGTCTCCCCACCTCTGGGAGGTGGGAGCAGGGGAGGGACTCTCTGGTCTCCTGCCCGGCTGGGGCCCTGGAGCCCAGACTCCAGACCCCAGACCCCAGTGCAACCACGTCAGCTGTTTGCTGAATGAATGTGCGTCCCTCCAGGGCATGACCAATCAAGTGTGAGGGCCTTGTTTGGAAGGGGAGGAGACAGCCCCAGAAGGTTACCTTCATTGCTCAAGGTCACTTTCATTTGTTAGTTTGCTGAACACAAAAATATTAGCTCCAGCCGTGTGGCTCCGTCAGTTAGAGCGTCCAGATATACCACAGTTGCGGGTTCAATCCCTGGTCAGGACACGTAGAAGAATCAACCAATGAGTGTGTTAATGAGTGGAACAACAAATTGATGCCCCCCCCTTTCTTTTTCTTTCTAAAACCAATAAATAAGAATTTTAAGGCCCTGACTGGTGTAGCTCAGTGGATTGAGTGTGGGCTGTGAACCAAAGCATCGCAGGTTCGATTCCCAGTCAGGGCACATGCCTGGGTTTGCAGGCCACGCCCCCCCCAGCAACCGAACATTGATGTTTCTCTCTCTCTTCCTCCCTTCCCTCTCTAACAAAAATAAATAAAAAATCTTTAAAAAAAAACAAAAAAAAAGAATTTTAAATGAATAAAATTAGAAAGCATTATAGAAGTCTCTATCCATAAAGGCATGCACATGTGTGATTGTATCTACATTGTATGTGGTACTGCAAAAGAGATGCACTGGAGGTATCTGTCTGAGAGCATCCTGAGGCAAGGAGGGCTTCCTGGAGGAGGTGGCACTGGAGTCAATCTTGAAGAACAGGCAGGAGTTCGTCAGACTGTTGGGAGGAAGTGGCACCGGCTCAGGACCAGGGGTAGCCGCAGGGTCTGGGTTGCTGGAGGGTGTGAGGACAGCGCTGGGAGGCACAGGGCTCTGGGAGGCAGGGGAGGAAGGGCAGCCCTCTCCCTGGGGCCCTGCTAGACAACAACAACCACCACCACCACCTCCTTCCACTTACCTGTACTCAGCAGGTGCCAGGGGTTCTAATCCAGCCCTCGAGTAGTGGGCGGGTCATCAGCCCTCTAGGGCTGAGCGTGGATTCAGTAGGCTTGGGTGTTTGTCTGCACCAAGCTCAGATCACTGAGTGAGAACAGTCGGACGGTGTTCCCAGGGCTGTGGATGTGCACACACTCCGGCGTGGCTCCGAGGGGGTTGGGCCTCAAGCTGCAAAGTGCAAGCTCACCCATTTGGTTCCTGGTCAGCGCACACGCCTGGGTGGCAGATTCGGTCCCCAGTTGGGGCACGTAAGAGAAGCAACTGATGGGTGTTTCACTCACATCGATGTTCCTCTCCCTCTCTTTCTCCCGCCCTTCCCCTCTCTCTAAAGACAAATAAAAATGTAAAATCATTTTAAAAGAGAAAGAAATCAGGGCCCATGGGAAAGTGGCCATAGTTCAAGGGCAGTGCCGACTGAGTACTTGCATGGTTGGTACCCGCCCGTGCAAGGACTTCCCCGAGGTTGTCTCACTGAGTCTTCACGGTGGACCTCCGAGGCAGCAGCTCCCCATTTTGAGGCTCACACAGGTGCAGTCATTTGTCCAAAACACACAGCCAGCAAGTGAATGGGCTTAGATTTGAACTTCGGCCCTTTGAGTTCAAGAGTGTTCCTACCCCCACGGATCACTGCCCCTACATCCCGATCACTCCTCTTCAAAGGGGAGGACCGGGCCTTCCGTTCTGGCTCTGGTTCTGCTGTGCTCAGGGCCTGCCCTGTGCTGGGCCCCCAGCTTCCTCTGGCTTCAGCACTTCCGTGTTTCAACCAGGACAGTAAGAGGCCAGAGCCTCTGGCCGGGGTCGGAGCTTCCCTGCAAGCAGATCACTGAAAGCTGCTGGCTTGGTCTCCCAGCTCCTTAGCCCCTGATGTGCTGGGTGAGCTCGGGCCAATGCCTAGCCCTCTCTGAGCCACAACGTCCTCACCCAAGCCCTCCCCACAGCGCAGGTGTGGAGCGCACAGCAGAGCTCCTGTGAGCCTCTGAAGAGCAGAGGCACACCTCCCCCCCACCCCGTTCTCCTGTCCTCTGGGCCAGGATGGGGTTCCTCTCTGAACATTTGCACCCACGCTCCAGAGGCAAACACTAGGGAACGTGGAACAAGGGCCCGTCCCGCAAACCCAGTGCTTGTGGCAAAATGGGCTCCAAAGGGTGCCAGGTATGGCCTTGGGCTGCCACCCACCTCCTTTTGGAATGGAGCAGCAGGGAACCCCAAGAACATAGTTCAGTGATCAAGTGTCCCAGCTCTCACTGAGCCTGGGGCCACCAGCAGCAGAGTTTGCCTGGACATCGCTCCCCTAGGGTGCAGCAGTGGGAAGTCTGGGGGCAGGGTGGGCTCCCACACTCCCACCACTACCCCATGTGCCAGGCCCTATTCTGGGAGTCCCAGATCAGCAACACACAGGATGGTTGCCCAGAACCACGGATGTCACAGGCAAAGGCCTCGGGTTAACCTGAGGTCAGTAGGAGCCCCAGAAGAGCACAGAGCAGAAGAGAGAGACCTGGCCAGACTTGTTCAAAAGGGAGCACATGACAAGAGGTGTGAGGGGAGGGACTCGCCAGAAGGTCAGCTGAGGCCGCGTGACAGCCAGGAGGCTGCAAAGCCAGGCTGGCGGGAGGCCAGGGAGAGCCTCCCATAGGGGCCACTGTGAGGGCCACACCAGTGTTATCAACCTCTCTTTGCCCCCCTGTTTCCAGGTGGAGCCACAACATCCCCTCACACCGTTGCCCTGAGATGCAAGGCCGGGAGGGAGGCTCAGCCCCCGGGGAAACTGAGTCAGCGGAGCTCTTCGCAGGGCCAGGTCTCACCTCAGTGCACTTAAAAACATTATTCTCATTAGGACCCATTTCATAGGACAACTACCTGTGGTGCAGCTGGGGCCTGGGAGCCCACCACAGGTCACGTGGCCCAGCCCACCCGGCCCTCAGGAAACCGACTCCGAAGGGCACGTTGGTTGTTCCTGTGCTTTCAGGGTGCTCAGTCCCCGCTTATAACACGCTGCTGAGTCTGCACGCGTTTGGACGCCATCAACTGCTCTCGCACGCCAGGTGCTCTGCGGCGCGCCCATCGCTGGCCTGCTGACGTTGGCGGCTGCAGCTCATTCATGCGCGGCTGGACCCCAAGGCCTCTCGGCCTCAGCGTGATCGACCTTTGGGTCGGAACTAGTCTGTGCTGTGGGGGAGCAGGGGGGCGGGGGGCTGTCCTGGGCTCTCTGCAATGTTCAGCGGCACCCCTGCCCTCTATCCATCGGATGGAAGTATCACCCCCGGCCCACGTTGTGAAAGCCAAAAATATCGCCAGACCTCGCGGAAGGACCCTGGGGGTCAAATCTCCCCAGCCGAGAAGCCCTGCTCTCCTAATACGCATTGTGCGAATATGTGACCTTTATTTTTCTCTTCTCCTGACGAAAGAGGTTTCTTTCTATTTCATTTTATTTTATTTTTGCTATAAGTGGCGGTGCTGCCGTGGACATTCCTGGACACAGGTCCTGACGCAAGGAGTGTGAACTGGATTCCGGTTTAGGATGAGAGGCGGGTCGGCTGGGTCATACAGGGCACACAGTGGTGGCGGGGTGCCCAGACGGTGCCCAGCCACGTGCAGAAGAGGCGGTGCTACCTTGCACTCCCGCTAGTGCGGTGTAGGGTACCCTGCCCGTCCTGCCAATGGCCGGTTTTGTCACTCCGGTGGGTGACACTGCTCACAGTTTCCACAACCCACTTCATCTCCCTCGGGGCCCTCAGGGCACAAGAGAAGCCCAGGCCAGATTTCATACATGAGGGGCCCTGTGAATAAGCAGATATGGTGCAGCAGGCTTGCCCGCTGTGACTTATTTGAAATGTTTATATTTATCCATTTGATGCTTTCACACATGCACAGATGCAATGCAATGTGATTTGTGCTCCTCGTAGGATAATTACAGGGTTTACTGCAGGTGACAAGTTCCAGGTCCCAGACAGGAGGCCTTGGAGCCCGGCTGCGTGTCTCGGCGACTGCTGGCACTGCTGCGCCAGGAGGGGGAAGCCCGGCAGGCAGGGCAGCCCCAGGTGTGACGGGCACTTCGCCTCTGCCTCCCCCAGCTGTGCTCCTTGGGGACCAAGGCTCGCTCTTCCCTGGGATCCTTGGGGCCGGAGGTGGGGGTGTTCTACTGGGGTCTGCAGCTGCACCACCTGCCTTGGACACCTGTGGGCCACACCAGTGCCGCCCCCGCAGCTGTCGGTGCCCTGGGCCCAAGGCCTCCAACCAGCGAGGCAGAGATCCGAGACCGATCTCTCCTCAGCCGCCTGAATATTTCATGTGCTGAGGGTGGAAGGAGAGTCGGCGAGGACCTTAATTGTTAATGTGCTCCTGCCGCTGCGGCCAAGCTCCCCCAGCCCCCTCCTGCCTGTCCCTGTCCCCTGCCCCCTGCCTGGTCTGCTGTCTGCTGCAGCATTCTTTCCTCCTGAGGCCTGCTCTGGCTGAGGCTGGGCTGAATGACACTGTCCCCCCCACCCCCCACGCCCAGATGAGCCCACAGCTGGGTGGAGAGAAGTTGTGACCTAAGCAACTGAAACCACCCGACTATTAGGCCCCGTTTTGTTCACCGCTGATCCCCGGTGCACTCCGGGCACAGAGCCGGGGGATTTGGGAGTGTTTGTTGAATGAATGAATGAATGAATGAATGATAAAGGAGTTGGCTGGGCTGAGTAGAAATGTCCTGGGCTTAGAGTCTATGTGTCTGGTCTGACACCTGCCAGCAGGGTGGCCCTGGTTGAGTCTCACCCCCCATCCCCAGCACCTGTCCCTCTGAGCCTGTGCTCTGCTCTGCTGGGGCCGGTGAGGCCTGGGTCGCCCCAGAGCCCAGATGGAATGAGTCTCCTGGGACCCTGACCGCCTAACTGCTGAACTGAGCCTTCTCTCCAGAACAGGCTCAGACCCTGACCAGTGGGGCTCAGTGGGTTGGGTGTTGTCCTGCTAAGTGAAAGGTTGCCAGTCCAATTCCCAGTCAGGGCACATGCCTGAGTTGTGGAATCAGTGAGGTCTGTCCCCAGTCAGGGCACGTAGGAGAGGCAACCAATCATGTTTCTCTCTCACATCAATGTTTCTATCCCTCTTTTTCTCTCTCTCTACCCATCTCTCTAAAAATAAAAAAAATAAAATCTTAAAAAAACAAAAAAGAACTGGCCCAGCCCAGCCACAGTCCTGCACCAGGACCTGCATCTGCGGTGAAAAACACCCGCTGCAGCACGCTGCACACCCGAGTCTCTGGAAGCGGGGCCGGGTCCTCAGGGGGCAGCCGGTCAGGCTCTCCGCACGAGGTCAGCCCCAGGGTTCCCAGCCCTGGGCACCCAGCAGAAGTACCTAAAGCTGGTAAAGTGCAGGTGCTCAGCCCCGTCCCCCACCGACCAATTTAATCAGAATATGTGCAGAAGGTAAGTCTTGCAGGCAGGGCTGAGAAGCGCTGGGTTGGATGAGGTGTCAGCCTGAGCCAGAAGGAGCTACCCCCATTCCTGGGGGTATACCCCTCCCCACATATCTGGATGTGGGACCCTTCTCTGAGGTTATCCAAAGCCCCTGCCTAACCCTCCACTGTGCAGCCCAGGACAAGAAAGGGGACAAGGGATTCTGAAGTTCACCGCAGTAGTCACATAACAGCCCTGTTTCTCTCCTGTATCTAATGGGAGAAAATGAAGGGGGGGAAAAAGCGTTAAAGATGTAACACAAAAAAATTATCTAGGACTAACAAAAAAGGCCGCGGCTCCGTGAGAAGTAACCTCCCAGGGTGATCTGATCAGAAACCCCTCAGCGGGCAGATCAGGCGGGCAGCCAGCCTCCAGGCACCTAACTTCTCCAGGGAAAGGTTTCAGGACAGCTCTGCCCGAAGTTCTGGTGCATCTGGGTTGACCCCTCGGAGAGGCCAGAAGCCATGCTCACTGAGCGCACAACCTTGTCCACCCTCCTGCAACCCGACCCCCGCTGGCTTTCCCCACCTCCAGGTGCAGCCCTGCACTTACTTTCAAAGCATCAAAGAAACTGAGCGTTTGAGGTCTTGCTCCCCAGAATATGTCATCTGTTTGGCTAAAATAAAGTCTTGTAATTAAAATTCTCTTACATCGACAATGCAAAGTGAAAGCAGAAAGGCTGGCGTTTGGGCTGCCTGTCACTACCAGACCTGGTGAGCAGAGACAGGGATTGAATCTTCACGGGCGCTGTATTCAGATGGCCTGGATCTGAGAAGACCGTGGGTTTGCATCCTAATAGATAGTCTTAAGTTTCATTACAAAGAGGAGAAACATGTAGGTAAGGGGATTGGAATTCAGGGGAGAGTTAATCAGATGAAAAGCTGCAGCATTCTTCCCCCTGAGCCCTGGGCGGTGGGCGTGTCACCCTGGAGCACAGTGGCTCTGACACATCTTGAATTGCTTGCCGTCCTCCTGGTCACAAAGTGGGGACTGCTCATGGTCTCCTGGAGTCCAGGCGGGTGCCACCTTCACTTCCTGAAACAACAGCCTTTTACATACACTGATTACTAAGCTTATTAGTGATTACCTGAAACTGACATTCGTCCAACATCTGAGCCCCGCTTCAAAACTGTAGAAATGAAGAAGAAAAAAGACCAAGCGGTGTTACTGCAGGTGATTAACTAGTCATTAATAAGGAAGAGCGCAAAGGGAATGAGACCTGGAGCTCAGCAAACTGGGGAGCTCCAGCCTTGTACCCCAGGGGACCACGGCTCTGCTCCACGGAGGGAATTAACTCTCCTCCCTTCCCCACTCCAGCACCAGGTTGTTAGGGGGTCCAGGGGGCGGTGTCCGACCCTAGAGCCCTGTCAGTCTAATTAGGGGGCGGACCCATCAAAAGCCCTGGAAAGCTTGGGAAGTTGATTGGTTATTTTGAAGAAGTTCCTGCATATGATCCCAGGGGAACAGAGAAGTCAGAAAACCTCTCTTACTCTTTCTCTCTCTCGGCGACCTGAACTCACCTCCTGCATTTGCACTCTCTCACCTGGGAAACTGCGACCAGGAGGGTCCAGCATCCACTGGGCCCTCGGCAGGTGGCGTGAGCTGCCAAGAACGGAGCGGAAACCAGCACGGGGTCTTGGGATATGGACTCTATTTCTAGCCCTGACTTTCCATGGTGGAACAGATGGAGATAGGACACAGGAGGGGCACCCTTTTGACTTTGCTTAGCGAATAAATCTCACCACCAGACCTCATCCCCTTTTGTGGGTCCCTGAAAATGCTTCTTCTCACGATGCCACAAGAGCCCCACTTCCACTGGCAGCACCAGGCCCATCAGAACACCAGAACCGAGCAGATCCCAAAAGTGTTGAGAGAGAGAGAGAGAGAGGCCGCATACAAAGCACCAGGACTTGGAGTGACATTGACCCTCAGCAGCCCTCCGGGAGCTGCAGAGCGTGGAGCAAAGCCTTCAGCTTTCTGACGGAAATTATTTCAGCACCTAATCAGTCAAGTGCAGGGGTAGAGTAAGACATTTAAAAAAAAAATGATCTCCCAGACATCCTTTCTCTAAAATTAGAAATGAACGGAGAAACAGAAGATATGAAATGCAGGGGACAAGGAGCCTGAGGTAATGGTGTAAGAGACCCCCAGGGGGAGGGCGGGGCCAGAAGCAATTAGTGCCGACAGGTGATAGGACGAGGTCTGGGAGGGTCTGGGAGGGTCTGGCCAAGAAAGACAGTAAGACTCAAGGGTCCCTGGGGGCTCGGCTGTCTTGGGAGGAGTGTCGAAGCTGGGTCCGAGAGTTGGGGGGTAAATGAGTGCTTAACCCAAGCAAGTCAAACAAAGAGGCAATTATTAATCCCGGGGAACCCAGAAGTCACGGGGCGGATGGTGGCTCATTGGCTGAAGTATTCATACAGCAGAATATGTAAACAATACTGATTTAACCCAAAACTGTGACGTGGCCATCCCGGGAGGCTGGGGGAGCAGACAGCATGGGGAGCGGTGTGGGCGGCCTGGCCCCTCCCGGTCTGGAGCGAAAGGCAGTGGTGGGAGCTGGGTGTGGGTTAGAGACCAAAGATAAGGCTGGAGCGTGGACGTGGTTGCCTCTGGGAAGCAGAGGCCTGGGGCAGGAGACTGGCTTTTCTGTCTGTTTTACTAAGCCTTATTACTTTATTTGATTTTTGAAGCTGTGTGCATGTATTTTTATTTTTATTTTTTTACTGATTTTAGAGAGAGGGGAAGGGGAAGCGAGAGAGGAAAATATCAATTTGTTGTTCCACTTACTTACGTGTTCATTGGTTGATTTTTGTATGTGCCCTAACTGGGGATTGAACCTGCAACCTGGGCATGCTGAGCTACCTGGCTAGGACATGTATTTTTAAATTAATATATTGGACTTCCCATTAGAAACAGTGGAAGCTAGAAGACGACTGAGACATCAGTTGCCTTAAAAGCTGAGGGAAAAGATTTCCTCCCCACGGAGAGAACTAGGCAAGGATGAGACTGGAATATAAACATGTTCAGAAATGCAAGGTCACAACAGAGATGAACTGCCGGGGGCCTTGGCCGGTGCGGTTCTGTGGACTGAAAGCCGGCCTGCAAACCAAAGGGTTGCTGGTTCGATCACCAGTCAGGGCACAGGCCTGGATTGCAGGCCAGGTCTCCAGTGCGGGGTGTGTGAGAGGCAACCACACATTGATGTTTCTCTCCCCTCCTTTTCTCCTTCCCTTCCCCTCCATCTAAAAATAAGTAAATAAAATATTTTTTTTTTAAAGAAATGAATGCTGTGTGCCTTCTAGAGGCTTTTGGAGCCCATTCACCAGGGAACTGAGAGCAGACCCAAAGGCAGGGCCCTTCCAGGTGCACAGGGACAGACCCCAGGGGGCTGAGTTTGTGCAGGAAGCTATCAGAGGCCTGGCGTCAGGGCTCAGCCTGGAAGGCTGGGCGGAAAGGGGGTAGATCAGATAAACAAATGCCTGAGCTTCTGACAATACTGCCCCAGATTTACAGTGGACCAGACGGGAAAATTAAGAAGATACATATAGACAGATACCTTGCAAGTTTTCAAAAAAAGGATTAACCCCAGGGCACAAATAAACAAAACTCTCCAAGGAAAGGAACCCTCCCTGTCATTGACCATTCGGGGACTTGCGGAAGAGCGTGTACAGGGGCCCGGTAACGGAGGACTGCATCAAGTCCTCTGACGAACGCTGACGGTGGGCAGGCTCCAGAGTGGGCGGGTTTAAGAGAGCTGAAGCCTCATCTGTCACAACAGAAAGGCAAGAGAAATATCCAGAATTGAGAAATCTAGAAACAGCGATGCAGACATCTTATTGCGGAATGTGGAGGCCCAAACCAGAAGGAGCAACTCACCGTGGAAACCAGTGGCTCTGGGGAGTGGGGGAGGGAGGAAGAAAAGGAGCCCTTTCTCTTCCTTCCCACAGTTTAGTGTTATTTGATCCTTTTTTTTAACTTAAGTGCTTGCATTATTTTGTTTACAATGTAAATATAATGTGTGCAAATAACAACAAAAACTGGCCTGTAAGCAAGGAGGAGGAGGAGCTGGGATGGCCCCATGGATGGAAGCACCCTCACCCTCCTCAGCGGCACCCCAGGCCCCAGGGCAGCCTGCTGAGCCGCCCCACCACCCCCAAGCCCACATTCTCAGCCGTTTCCAGTGGGCAGCTTCCTCCTCCCATCCTCCCGCAGGCCTGTGAGGAGGAGGGGGAATTCTTATGCCCGTTTGATCCCCAGAAATCGAGGTTCATCTGTGTATTTTGGGGGTTCATAATGGCTCCCTCCCATTGCAGGTGCAGCCCGCAACAAAGGCAGATGACAGACCTGTGCAAGAGCCAGGAGCGGCAGCCCCACTGAACTTCAGGGTGGAGAAACCCCCTGTCCAAGGGCCCCGTGCAGGGCCAGTGCGGGAAAGACCCTGCAGGAAGGGTTGCGAGCCTTCCTGCAGCTCCCGGGCCTCTGGACGTCCGTTGTGGCCCAGGAGGAGCACACGTGCAGGAGAAAGCTCCCCTGGCGGTTACAGGAGTAGGGAGGCAGAGAGGGGGAGACACAGGCCATACAAGGGGGGCAGCGGCTCACAGAGCCCGCACCGCAGGGACCCACCCTGTCCAGGATCTTACTGCCTGTGCAGGAAGCGGCGGAACCTGCAGTGGGCTTTTACGAGCTCCTCTGAGACAAACCGACGACACTGCCAGGAAGCAAGGTCTCCCATGCTCCTGGAACGGCAGTGTGCGTTTTCTTCCCTGCAGGCTGGAAAATAAATCAAATGACACTCTAGTGTCGGGAAGGAAGGAAGCGGCTCCCGGTTTCTTCCTCCCTCCCCCACTCCCCAGAGCAACCTCTTTCCAGGGTGGGTTGCTCTGCCTGGTCTGGGCCTCCACCTTTCCCAGTGAGGTGTCTACCTGGTAATAACCCAGGCTTGGGTGTGAAACCAGCAAGCAGGGCGTGGGATTGCGGAGTGGTTAACATGGCTTGTGCTCTCTGGAGGGTGGGCACGCCTCTCGGGGGCTTGGGAAAGACGGTCACGCTGGCCTTTCCAAACTCAAGGCACAGGAACAGCGGACAGGGCCCGTTTGTGGCAAAAGTAAACCTTTACTTAAAAGTTATGTGCCCTCCGTGATCTGCCCAGTCAGGTGTTTATGATCAGACCGCCCTGGGAGGGTGCGTTCGTTAGACTGACGACAGCGCCCCTTTTTCATCCACATCACTGACCCTCCCCCTACCTCCAAGGCAGACCCATTTCACAGATGCAATGACAAAGGCTGAATGAGGTTTAAATAAACGTGTCACTGAGCTGCAGTCTTCACCATGAGCAGGGTTTCTCATACCTGCCTGGTGACAAACTTCGAGGGACACAGTTAGTCAGGTTCCTCCTTGGAGACTCTGACCCACCCTCTCTGGGTGAATCCCGGGCCCATCTGTTTCACCTGCACCAGGGCGGGGGTTTCAGGAGTCACAGGTGACTGATGGAGGACCTCCACGCCCCCGCCTCCTCGATTGCCCTATTTCACACCCTGTGATATTTCACCAGCACCTGTGCATGGCGGCTGCCCCGCTGTGGCACACAGGTTGTTTCCAGGCTGTCCAGTGAGAAAAGCTCTTGAGGGGCGTGTCTGTGCACAGGCTGGTTTTCCCGCCAGGTTGCTCCCTTGGCAGAGGTTCCCAGAAGTGAGGTTGCTGAGCAGGACAGACGCACTCCCTCTCCCTCTCCCCACCCCCAAACCCAACCTAGTGGAGCAGGGCTGAGGATTAGCCTTCCTCTGGCTTCAGGGAGGCGTGGCCGGCAAGTCCCACCTGGCACGCCTGGAGGGAAAACACGGCTCTGGCCCTTTCCTGTGACATAGGGCTGGTGACTGCTTCTGTTCCGAGCAAATAGGGCCCAGGGGCCTCCGTGCATCCTAATGGGGCCTGCCCAGCACCAGGCCAGCTGGGGATGGGCTTTCTCTTTGGAGGTCATAGTGAAAGAGAAAACTGTCCCTCAGCTCCTCGGGGAGGTGGGTCTGTCAGCAGCTTTGGGAAAGAGGAGAAAGGAGCGCTGGAGACCCAGGGCCCGGCCCCTGGGACCTACCCAACAGGAATGGCTGGCTGTTCCCCAAGGAGGAGGCCCCTGCCCTGACCTGGGCTTCCTCACGGAGCCCCTGCTGCCCCAAGTCAACGCAGCCTGAGTCTTAGATGGGGATGGCGTGTTCAGGTGCCACCTCAGGGTAGCCCCTTCCCCCACCCAGGTGGGTTGAGGAGAGGGGTCAGCCTCTCGCAGCTGTCCCTGAAACATGCCATTATATGGTCACCCCTGGAGGAGGGTGGAGTCCTAGGAGGCCCCTCTCCCCTGGGGGGGGCATGGAAGGAAGGGGAGCTGGGGAGTAGTAGCCTTGGGGGGCAGGCGTTGGTCTCTGGGCTGCCCCCAGGGAGGCTGGGTGGGGTCTAGGGCTTTGCAGGCTCCTGGCAGCCTCCTGAACACAGACTCCTTTCCCTGCAGAGGACAGGCCGGCTCTTCTCCCACTGGGAACAGCCTTAACAGGGGCACAGGGAGGTAGCCCTTTGAAGTCATCCTCTCGGCCCCGGTACTTCCCACTCCAGACCATGAACTCTGAAAACAGGACCAGTGTCCGCTCTGTTTCAGACTCCAGGTAGTGAGCCCTCTGTTCCTGGAGGTGAGCAAGCTAAGGTGATATGACTGTCTCTCAGAGGTATGGTGGGTGGGCTCCCTGGGCTGAGCGCCCATCCCATGTCACCATCTGCCCCATACTTTCCCTGCTCTGTGTTATGCCCACTGAGATGCAGGGGCCGACATGGCTTGTCTGGAGATCCGAAGACGGCCACTCATTCACGAGTCATTACATTAAAGCCACTGTGTGCCCTGTCCCCTTGACCACTTGTCCCCACCATTGTCCACAGTGCACCACAGGTGTCTGTCCTCCACCCTTCCCGAGGGAAGGGAATTGCCCCCACAGTCCCACCCCAGAGCTGCCCTTACCTGGCCAGGACCCTCTTTGGTTTCAGAGCAGCCAGAATGCCTGTTCCGGGGGTGAGGGGTGGTGCTGGGGCTTCTGTGTGGGTCAGGGCAGCCCCGGCTGTTGTGAGTGACCAGGGAGCTCCACCCTGCCGGGGTCTGGTGCACCGGTGCCTCCTCCACAGGACTGTCCCGGGGCTGCAGATGCCTAGCCCTCACTGAGCTGGTAAGAACACGCACTTGTCCCTTGCTGAGCCCCAGCTGAGCCCCTGTGTGACCGTGTTTGCCACCTCCCTCTGTCCCTGAGGGTGCAGGGGTAGGTGCTTCCACTGTCGCAGCTCCAGATGGGGAGAACTCCAAGCTGGGAAGTAATTGTTGGGCCCACACAGCTGGCTGGAGGCAGGGCTGTAGCAAAGCCAGCGCTGGGGTCCCCAGAACCCTGGCACTGTCTGCGTCACACCCCAGGGAGCCGCACACAGAGGCAGAAGCAGAGGAGCCCTGGGTGAGTGGAGCAAGGTAAAGTCAGCTCTGGGCTCTGGCTCAGGCTCTCTGAGCCCTTGGCAACCCCCTGCCCTTCCAGATGTCCGCCCTCTCGCCTGCAGAGCTGGGCAACTCAGCCACCTGGCCAGGCCACCTGGGGATTCGAAGGTGGTGTGAGGGGTGCCCGTTGCATGCAGCAGGTGCACAATAAAAGTGACTTTTCACCTTCCTTTCCTTCAGTAATACAGCAAAGTGTTCCCTTTCCTACACAAAATATTTCCGTGTTAATAGAAGCCTTTGTCTGAAGAAGGGGGTTGCGTGACAGTGGGATTCGGGGTACAGCATCAGCAGCCAGCAGCTAGGAACACTCCGAGGTCCTCAGGACACAGGTGCAGCAGCTCCGGGGAGCCCTCCTCCCCAGCCAAGCATGGCTATCGTGCCCTCAAAGGCACACTTGCAAAACTCTCCCAGATTCTCCAAGCCTGGGCTCGTTTCACCACCTTGAGCTGCTGGAAAAGGATGTCCCTGGACTCACACCTTAGGAATCATGGCGCTCAGAGCTGGCCTGGAAGGGCCAAACGCTGCTCTGCACCCGGAGAAACCAGACATAGGTGCACACACACTGGCCAGCACTGGTGGGGCTGCGGGACAGCTCGCTCTGGAAACCAGGAGGCTCTGTGAGCTGTGGCGGCAAGGAGCCCCCTTCTGAGCTCAGCACATGCGTCTCCTCTGCTGCGAAGCCCTTCCAGCCTCCGCCGCACCTGGTGAATCAGTGCCCTCTCCTGGGGGTTCCAACAGCGTACTGGTCTCCTCTACCCACTTCTTTCTGTCCCTCCTCCACTCCTAGCCAGACTGTGAACTTGGGGGCAAGGACTGCAGCTCATGTGTTTAGCCAGCAAAGGCCAAAAATCTGCCACGTGCCCAGCACTCTGTGCACGCGGTCCGTGGTCCTCATCCCATTCCTAACGGGGCCGGGATCCTGACTTAATGGATGAGGAAACTGAGGCTTTGGCGCGGTCAGCCATTGGCCCAAGTCTGCCTGGCCCCAAGCCCAGAGTCTTTCAGCAGCCCAGTGCTGACTCTCCAGGGACCCAGCTCTGGCTGGGCTCAGGAACCCCGGGGTCCCAGGCTGTAAACAGGGGCGGGCAAGTAGGCAGATGGGCCAGCACAGTGCAAGGGTGCCATGAGCAGGAAATTGGGGGCCTGGGGGGTGGGGCAAGGAGAAGTCCATGTGTGGGAGGCAGCCAGGTGAGGAAGAGGGACAGAGTGTCCAAGACAAAGGGAATACTGTGGGCAAAGGCACACAGGTGTGACAGATACTAGCATGTCTTGGGAACAAGTTCTTTACGTTGTCCTTTGGGTGGAGTGGAAAATGTGGGCTGAAGAACAGGGTGGTTAGGAGGAGGGGTCACAACTCCCTGTACAGAGTGACCAAGAGACGATGCTTTGAAAATCAGTGTGTGGCTCTGGCCAGGTAGATCGAACCGAGGTTGTGGGTTCGATCCCTGGTCCAGGCACATTCAAGAATCAACCAATGAATATTAAATAAGTGGAACGATAAGTTGATGTCTCCCTCTCTCTCTCAAATCTTTAAATTAAAATAAAAATAATAAAAAGATAAAACCAGTGCCACCTGGAGAAGGTGGGTCCCTAAGGGTGAGCCATAGCCTCCGCCTACAGCCCTGCCCATTTTAATCAGCACCTGGAGCCGCTGGAGGCACTTCTGCTTATCAGATGCGCCAATGGCAACACCCAGGAGAGCACGGCAGTTTCCAGGAACTGCAGCAGGTGAACCAGAAACTGCAACTGACAGAATGGGACTGAATGGGGAGAGCCTGGAGAACCTGCACTCAGGAGCAAAAGGTCAATTGCACCAATTAACAAGTTATTGATGTTTTTTTTTTCTCCCAAGTCGTCTTTAAATGTGAGCACCCCTGAGGCTGCAATGGGGAGACCAATTTCCTGGGCCCGCCCACAGCCTGGTCCCTGTAAACATTCTGGCGTCAGGGGGTGGATGCAGGCAGTGCAGCTGCGGGAACCCTGGACTGCAAGTTCGGTGGGGTGCTGTGAGCTCACCCTAAAAGCACCCGGCAGTGCCTCAGGGCCCCCGTTCCTGCAGCTGCAGCTCAGGCTCTGTCACCAGCGGGCTAGCCCAGGTCCTATCGCTGCCACCGGATAGCCCACGGGAACTGGTGCCTCTCAGCAACTTCACCCCACTTCCCAGAGGAGGAGGTTGAGGCGCAGGGAGCTCAAGTCATTGGCCCAAGTTCCCACAGCCAAGGTGTGCCAAGTCTGCCTGACACAGTCTCACCTGACCTCGACACCCAACGGCCTCCCCTGGGTGTTACCATCATCACAATGGGACACTAATAATAGTTATAATCACTATTATTACTGAGGGCGGTGCTCCAGGTAAGCAGGTGACTGCGTCACTTGGGCCAGGTGCCTGGCTGGTGCCCAGAATTAGGCAGGTCCTGTCCCAGCCGGGCCCAGGGCTCTGTGAAAGATGGGAGGCCGAATCTCATGGCCTGGGCCCATGAGCCTGGGTCAAAGGTGCCAGGCCTCCCCAGACCCTGGACTTGGGCAAAAACTCTAACCCATTGTTCCGGATGAATGCATTTGGTGGGGTGTCTGGTGGTTTGAGAATCGGAACACTGAAAATTCAGAGGCACTCAGAGCTTTTACTTTTTTCCATAACAAAAATTTACGCTTACACAAATCCATAGCTTTTAAAACAGATTTTATTTATTTACTTTTAGAGAGAGGGGAAGGGAGGGAGAAAGAGAGGGGAGAGAAATATCAATGTGTGGTTGCCTCTCACGTTGCCCCCAACTGGGGATCTGGCCAGCAATCCAGGCATGGGCCCTGACTAGGAATCAAACTGGTGACTCTCTCGGTTCACAGGTCGGCACTCAATCCACTGAGCCACACCAGCCGGGGCAAAACTACAGCTTTTAAACAGTAAAAGAAAAGGCCCGCTATTGCCCAGAAAGAGGACTTGAAGCACAGGACTCGTGGGAAACAGAAGCATTTTGCTTCTATAAAGCAGTAGCCCCCCGCCCCAAGCTGAGTCTGCCCACTGCCAAAGGCCCTGCGTGCATCCTGCTGGTTAGCAGCAGGCACCTGGGCCCGTCAGTCTGGACCTAAATGCTCCCGTGTGACTGAGAGCCCACTGCTGGACAAGAGGCCACACCTGCTGCTCTGCTTCTCCGTCTGCCCAGCAGTGTAGAGCTCAAGGCCGTAGTGAGAGCTGAGCGCGCTAGGCCTCAGTAAGAGTCTGCATCCTTACCCCTCCAGGTGGGGGCAGCCGAAGAGGGAGCTGTCTGTCCTGATGCGGGGGGAGAAGGGGGGTCACCAAGACCGGCGGCGTGGGCGACGTTGACTGGGGAAAGACTGGCTTCCTGTGTGTTAACTGAATGGCAGACGTGGCTGGGACAGCCCTGTGGTCCCAGTGGGCGTCGGCTCTGGGATGGTGAAGCCATCAGGGAGGACTGGTCAGGGAGGGGGTCCAGGTCTCTGGGTTTGCGATCCCTGAGCCTCCCAGTTCCCAGAGCAGGGAGCTGAGTGGCCTGGGAGGAGCCTGCCAAACAGGTTCCCAGCTTCCCCACACCCGCCTGTCAGGATTCCGGCTCAGTCCTGTTCTGCTCTGTCCTGCCAGCTGGGGTTGAGGGAAAAGGGGACACAGCCTGAGACCACCCCGGGCTTCTGGCACGTGGCCCACCAGCTGTCCCCACTCTGGGCTTGGAGGTCAAGTCCACGGCCTCAGGATGGGGGAGTCAGCGCCCAGAGCTGGCCCGGTGGGCTTCCAACAGGGAGGGTGCCCAGCCTGCAGGTGGCTGGGAAGGGACGGTTCTGACAGCCCGGGTTGAGAAGGGCGGGGGCAGCCCAGACAGACAGCAGCACAAACACACGCAGGAGAGGAGGACACGCAAAGGGCCTTTGGAGACAGGCAAGTGGACACAGGAGAGGCCATGAGGCTCCCCTCCTCCCAGGAACCAAGGTCCCCCAGGGAACCCATTTCTGGGGAACCCATTTCTGCTAAGGCAGCTGCGGATCAGGTGCGGGGCCGGTGGGGGCAGTGGGCAGGTGGGCTGTGGCTGCTGCGGAGGACACCCTCTCCCTCCCTGTCTTCTCTGAATGCAAACGGCAACAAAGATTGCTTAGCAACTTCTGTTCTTTTCGGGAAAGGTGAGTGCGGGCACAGGTCGGCTCAGCTTCCTGCCCCAGACGGCAGGACAGGGAGGACGGCGGGAGGATCCACAAAGACACAGGCTTCTGGAAATCCAAAATGCAGGTGATCCGCCCTCTTCCCAAGGATCCTCCCGCGATGTTCCGGTCATCTCTGGACATGGTGTGGCCCCCAGCTAGACTCGGCAGCACCACAGGGCCCCCTGGTGGCCTGAGGAGTTGCTGTGGCCACGGGAGCTGGGTGGACTCTGGCACATCTCCTGATCCAGGACCTTTCTCAGGGACCCAGAAGGCGAGCCAGGGGCAGCCAGGAAAGTGTCGTCTCCTGACACCCCGGTGAGGTGGGTCCCCCCATGTCACAGATGTGGACATCTGGCAAGGAACTTCCCCTATCGTCAGGCTGGTGCTCAAAATCCATTGTCAGGGAAACAAGCAAGAGGCAGCACATAAATACAGAAATAACATGATTGTGTGTTTATTTAAAAATAGAGTGTGTGTGCTGGTGCATGCTTAGCCTGGAAAATCTCGGGAGGGCCTGGCATCGCTCAGGGCTTCCCGGAAGCAGATCTGGGGGCTGGGGAGAAGGGCGGAAGGTGCCTTCTTCATTGGGTTTAGTTTTGTGCTTTTGGATTTTAGAGAAACATAGAAGCATTGCCTGTTAAAAATACATGACAGATTTAAATATTCATGGACCTGCAGTGACAGAAAGGAACTTGGAAGTGACCACATGTTCCCCAAGTTACAGCATCACTGACAGGACATGCTCAGCAATTACTTGCATGCCTCCAGTGGTGGGGTGCTCACCCCTTACTGTGCCAACTCCAATTTGGAAAGACCGCCCCCCAAGGTCTGAGCATATCGCCTTGGTTTAAGCTCCTTCTCCTGGTGATCTTTTAGGCACCTATAGAAAGTCTGGGTTTAGCTGAGCACCCATGGGTGCCAGAACCATGGCTTGGGCCCCAGCAAGCTCAGAGTCCAGTTTCTGGAACCTCAGCAATGGGCAGGGTTCTGAGGCCATTGGGTACAAGCCCTGGACAAGGGCAAGACTGGCCCGCTGCACATCGGGCAGGCGGCTGTTTGCAACAACAGTGATCAGACCCTCCTGCCCAGAGCTCCCGGCCATTCACGGTGATGTCATTTACGGTGTCCCACCCTCTCTCCCCACTTCCTGCCACCCTGTTTCTACAGAAATGCCTTCTTGACAGGCAGCTCTCGCCCTTGCAGTGGGAGGTTCTGACAGGGTGCATCTGATGGTCTTCCGGTCTCAACATCCCAGAGCCCCAGCCGCCCCCTCTGGAAAATGCGGTTAATAACAATAATAATAATAATATGAGCCCTAGCAGGTGGCCATGAGGTCAAGCGAGGTGGAGGTGATGTGCACTGCGGGAGGTGAGAGGAGCCAGGGGGCGACGCAGGAGAAGGGTGTGCCCAGGACCACCACCAGCAAGTGGGCAGGACAGAGTCAGGGTGGGGAGAGCCAGGCCAACAGGGACCCGGGGGCTCCCAGGTCACAGAGAGCCTGTCTCAGTGTGCCAGGACTGCCTTAGCGAAGTTCCACAAGACTGGGCAGGTTAAACGACAGAAATTTATTCTCTCGAGATCCCGGAGGCTACAATCTGAACTCAAGGTGTTGGCTGGCTCCTTCTGGGGCCTGGGCTGTGGGCAGCTGGGGGCACGGGGATCGGGTGTAGAGTTAGGGCTTCCCTGGAGTGCGGCTGAAGCTCCCTCCTCTGGAGCATGGTGGGACAGGAGCAACACTGGCATGCATTTCTCACAGGACCGGGAACGAGGAGAGGGAGGCCGTGCTGGGCTTCCCGGGAGGCAGGAGCTCCCACAGTTGGCTCCAGAAAACCTCCCAGCCCCTGGCCCCTCTGGGGAGGTGTGCTTAGGGGCTCAGGGCATGCAAACATCTTCCCCAGGCCTCTGCGCAAGGGGCTGGGGATGGAGGTGCCTCTGCTCTTAGAGATGCAGGGACAGGGCTAACACCTGTCAGCACCCCTCTGGGGACCCCCTTCCATTGCACATCCCATCTAACTCTTCCCCACCCCTGCCAAGGCCAGAGTATCAAGTCCTTTGCAGGTAAGGAAGTAAGGGATGCGGGTCCTGGCTTAGCTGTGTATCAAGGCGACGGGTTAGACTAGCGTGAAGAGGTGTGCTGAGAAAACAAGTCCCATACAAGCAGGTGGGTGGATGGGGCCTGGACTGCAGGGCTTCTCAGAGCCCTCAGCGGCAGTGTGGAGGAGCCTCGTGCATCCGCAGGAGGGACTAGGGACGCGGTGTTTCTCAGACTCCCTGTTCACAGTGCCCCGCGCAACCCCACCACTCACAAAGGCACCCAGAACCCATACTCTACAGAATAGCATATGGGAGAAGTCAGAAGAGAACCCCTGAAATCTGAATTCCTTCAGGACAGCTGGGCCACCTGGACGTGGTGCTGACAGGGAAACTGAGGCTCGGAGGAACTTCTCCAAGGTCAGGTTAGAAGCAGAGTGCAGATTCGGGCCCGGGACTGTGTGGCCTCCAGGCCACTTCCTTCTCTGCACGGCACCCTCTGGCCCGTATGCTGGTCATCAGGCCCCTCAGAACAAGCAAAGGCTCATTTATTCTCTGTGGGCCCTGGGAGAGGAGGCTCCTATTAAGAAGGGCTTCTGGTGTCTGACTGGGCCCAAACTTTAAAGCTTTTTTTTTTTTTTTAAATATTGATTTTAGAGATAGAGGAAGGGAGAGAAAGAGAAACACTGATTTGTTGTTCCACTTATTTACTGCACTCATTGGTTGAGTCTTGTATGTGCCCTACTGGGGATCAAACCTGCAACCTTGGTGTATCAGGATGGCACTCTAACCAACTGTGCTACTTGCCGGGGCTACTGGACTCACATTTTGAAAAACCAGAGCCAAGCAGCAATTTGCACACTGGGGCCTTGCACGCAAAATGCACTTCAGGGAGAAGCCTGCCCTGAGCTGCCTGCCTGCACTGTCTCTGCACTCTGAGCCCGTCCTTGCAGAGGAGTTCCTAGAATTCTATTTCAACCAATGGGACGCAGCTTTCTCCATCCAGTCGGAGCTGTGTAGCTCTGAGCAGCCAGAAGGGCTCTATTCTGACCAATCAAACTATGAAAACTTGGAATCCTCATTTGCATGAGGACAGACCTCGAGGTCCAGGGGTGGGGATTTCTGTCCATTTAAGCAGCTCCCCTGTGGTTCTGAGAGCCCACTTTCTGTTTCCAGCAAGGACTGTGTTTGGGCGGCGGGGCTGAAACACTGACCTCGTCTTGCTGGACTAGGGAGGAGCAGGCCAGCACAGGCCAGAGCACAGGGGAGCAGACCAGCTCAAGGCACAGCACTCGGCTGAGGAGTGGAGCTGCCCAGCAGGGAAGGCACCTGGCCCCAGGGTCACCTCCTAGAGGCACTACACCTCGCTTGAGCCATTTTGTGCTGAACAGAGACCCTTCCTTTGCAACACCCCGAATGGGGATTCCCGTTGGTGTTGAACTGGCACTGACAACCATCAGCTCACACCCTTGACCCAGCAATCCCATTGTCCTCGGGACTGAGTCCACTCCCGTCTGCGGGACCACCAGTTCCCGGGCCACCGCACCGGGGCTCTGGGCTCTGAGCGCTTCCCAGTGTCAGTGTTCCCCTGCTGCCCCAGCCTCCTCCCCTCCTCCCCTGGCCTCATGCCCCACCCAGGCCCTAGGTTCCAGGAGCGGCCTGGGAGCCAGGGCCTACAGAATAGGCTGACAGTGCCCCTCCTAGGAGAAGGCTGGAGGGTGGCTGAGACTGTGCACTGCTTTGTCACAGCCGCGGGGGTGACAAGCAAGCAGTTGCTGCCGCTCAGCTGGATTATCAGCGGGATCATAAGAGAGGGCTGAGCCAGGAGGCCACACAGCTGGTGACAAGTTGGAGGATGAGACGGAGAAAGCAGAGTCTGCTTCTGTTCCCACCTGTGCCTTCGCCCTCAGGGCCTCCGGGGGGTGTCCTGCCACTGAGCCAGGCTCAGACTCTAACCTTGTCGTCAGTGGCCTGTGCCCAGGAAAGGAGTCCGAACTCAGGCTGGTGCAGGCAGGTTGGGGGAGGGGTCGCGGTTGCAGAACACCAGCAAACTTGCCCCTGAGTTCAAGCAAGTCCCCCGCAGACTCAGGATAACTGGGGAGACTCAGGAGGCCTGCAGGCACGTGGGGCGGTGGAGACCGCGTCTGGGGGAAGAGTGACCTCCTGTTTCTGGTGGCCCACTGGGAACTGAGGGCGGAGGCCTGGTGCCAGACAGCTCCCGGGTGCCAGCTTGCTGGTGAGAGGCCTGCCCGCGGTGACCCAGCAAAGCCCGGTACAGCAACAGGTCTTCAGTGGTGCTGTTTGTCTTCCGCTTTCCCTGTTTGTTTTTCCAAGGTTGGACTTAAAAACAGATGTTTGGGAAAGAGACCAGCAGGTTGGCATGCAGACCAGTCTCTGGAGACAGCAGGTTGGCACGCAGGCCGGTCTCCGGGGACAGTCTGAGCTGCCTTTGGGTGATTTGCGGCAGCTTCAGAAGGTGACATTCTAGACAGCAGTTACATGGAGTGACTCTGCCTTATTAGTGTGGACAGGTCCCAAACACCGAATGGAGGGGAAAGAGTGAGTCACGAGAGAAAGAGTGTGCAGTGAGAGACCTTCGGAGCTTTGGAACCCAGAAGGTTACTTCTCCGTTCTTCCTGGTCCTTGCACACGCCCACCACGCGCCCACCGTCAGGATAACTTCCCTGGGCAGAGGAAACACCTTAAGACTGGTGGGAGGTGGGGCAGGGGGAGGGTCTGCCATAGCTCCATTATTGAGCACAGACTGACTGCGTGCCGGCACTCTTCTAACAGTCTAACTTATCTCCATTTACCAGACAACTAAACCGAGGCACAGAGAAGTTGAGCGTCCTGTCCTAGGTCACACAATAAATTGCAGAGCTGTACCTCAAACCCAGTGCTTTTGGTTTCTAACCACATCACCTGGAGCTTACAGTGGCTCCTGTTTTTAAAAAGATTTAAGACAACCTGAAGCAAACGTTGTTGAACATCCCCATTGGTAAAGTCTGGTAGTGTGTCCTCGGGTGTTCTTTCTCCCCTTCTCTATGATTTTCTGTGGGTGGGGAATGTTTACAGAAGCCCCCCGTGCCTGGCCCTGAGCCTCACCACACAGGTGGTCAGGCTGCTGGTGTGGCGGAACGGAGACCACTTCCCTCCCCAGGGCTCACGAGGTGACTCCTAGCACGCCGTCCTGCTCTGGCTGAATGGCCGGAGGAGGCCAGAGCCCTGGTGAGGAAGGACTAACCAGGACCTGGGCTGCTCCCCTGAGACAGAGGGCAGGTGGCCTGCTGGACAAAGAGGCTGCCCCGTGGCCTTCCTTCCCTGTCGTTCAGGACAAGGAACTAACGACCGTGTAATTAGCAGATGTCTGGTCTATGGGAGCTGATGCATGACGGCCCACACCGGACCAGTCTGGCCGGAAGAGGCTTTGGGTGTTTGTGCCCAGGGTGTCTTGGTTCTGACAGCTGACAGCCCACTGAGCTCCTGGAAACGTGGGCAGTGTTCCTGGACCCTCAGGCAACCCTGGGGACCAATGAGCTGGCACCCAGAGTGGCCAGCAGTGGCCTGGTCTCACCTCTTCCTCTGAAGAGGCAGGGAAGCTGGGGCTGAGGAAGGAGGAGGGTCCTGCACAGGGTCACAGAGGGGAGACTGCAGCAGGGTTGAGTGCTCCCTCATGCCAGGCGGAGCCTGAATGGGTGAGAAGGCAGCTTTTATGGGCCCTGAATCATCCGCTGACATCACAAAGCCAAAGTTTGCGGAAGAAAAGCCAAGGTTTTCTCAGTCAAGGAACTGGCTTCCAAGGCTGTTTCCAATGGACAGGGCTGGAGGGCTCATGGGCTGAAAGGACCGGCTTTGTTCCTCACACCCAGGCATGCCCTCCTCCCATGACCCCATGGCTCCAAACGGCATTCGGTGAAATTGTCCAGGCCACCCATCCTGTGGCTCCCGGCTATGGCAGCAGCTCAGGCCTCCTGGAAATAGCAAAGTCAGAGTATTTCATTCATTCATTCATCCTGTTGTCCATTCATGTGCTTCTGTTTTCACACAAACAGCAGCACACCCAGCCTGTGCCAGGCACCCTGCCCAGGGGGTCCAGCAGCTGGAGCCCCCACTTTGTGGCGGGGACCAGAGACCCTGTTCTGGCCTCCATCACTGAAGTTTGCTTTTTCCTGACACTAATCCACAACTAGCTCCTCCAGTTGTTCCTTTTTTGTGTCCCCAGTTACTCTTGATTAGTAGTAAGGTGGTGTGTCTTTCTCCACCCCTCTATTTTTACTTATCTGAATACTTATCTTTAAAGTGGGTTTCTTGTAGATGGCCCACAGTAGGGCGTTGTTTTTATCCACTCTGTCTTATAATCAGTGTATTTTGATCACTTACATCTCAGGCCATTAGGAGTTACTGTATGTGTAGTAACTGTTTACTATTAATTAAACATGCTCTTTGTTTTTCCCGCCCTTTTTTTGGCCTTCTCTGGTTTTAACTGTGCATTTACTGATATGAATGCACCTCACCTCTTTTCTAAGCATATCAATGATACCCCTTTTAAAAATTATTTTGTGGTTGTCCTAGAGTGTGAAATATACACTTTCTTTATACTGTAATTTTTCATTAATGGACTTTATTTGAGGACAGTCTTAGATTTACAGAAAAGATTGAGCAAATGGTGCAGAGGGAATATACATTTTTTTACTAATGCAAGCCCATTTTCAAGTACTACTGTTACCACACAGGAGTGGGGTTCGGCTGCCCACTGCCACCCACAGGCAAATTCCAGAGGCAGCGGTTGGTGGGGAAAGGAAAGAGGTCTTTTGTTCACAAAAGAACACCGCCTGCCTCAGAGCCCATCCGCTCCAGGAAACCCCCGCCACCCTCTGCCAGACCAGCCCCAGGATGCACCCAGAGTTCCACCCTCTGCCAGACCAGCCCCAGACTGCACCCAGAGTTCCTTCTCTCCTGCCAAACACCGCCCTTCGGGAACTGCAGGCAGCCACTGAGTCCTGCAAGGGCTCAGCTTCTCTCCCTGCCACTCTCGAGCCTCACGCTCCCTCCATTTCAGAGCCGCCATTGGCCACGCGACTCCCGGGGCCAGGCCGCCCGCAGGCCCCGGCCCCACATCCGTGACATGGATCCAGAAGAAGACAGCGCATTCTCCCTTCCCCCAGTTTACATCCCCGACCCCGACGGCTGTGTTCTCCGGGAGCCAGTCTCGCCCTGTCCCCAGGCTACAGTGATAGAACAGCACCTCACCCTGTCACCGAGTTGGCCTCCTGCAGTCACAGGCGGCTGCGCCCTCTGGTCTCACCCTCACCCAGGGGCAGGAAGGGGGCAGGAGGGCTTCGCCTCAGCCAAACATTTCCACCTTGGCCCTCTCCTGCAGCCCCTCCCTCACTCGGGTCGCGGCCGGTCACGCCAGAGTGGGCACCATTCCGTCTTCTAGGCAGCACAGGCATCTGACGACAGTGTGTCCCCCACGGCATTGCGGGGGTCAATGCCACTTGTCCGCCTGCTGTGACCAGCCGATACACTGAATGTCTGACCTGCATCACCTTCCTCCCCCTTGAAGGACTTCTTTTAACACTTTTTGCAGGGCAGGCCTGCTGCTGATGGATCCACTGGTTTTGTTTTTCTGAGAAAGTCTTCATTTCCCCTTCTCTCTGGAAGGGTAGTTTTGCCGGGTATAGAAATCAATGCCGATGGCTTTTTTGTTTCACCCCTTGAAATACTTGGTGGCACTCTCTTCCCGCCTGCGTGGTTTCTGACAAGAAGTTTGTTGCCATCTCCTCCTGCACCTCTGTTACAGAACAAAAGGGGGGCCAAAGGGTGATATACTATTACCGAAAGGAACCCCCCAGGTTCGTTTTGTCCGCCGCCTTATAGGAAAGACATCGCTCAATGCCAGAGATTTGTGAAAAGGAAAGGAAAAGTTTATTTGATGCTATTCAGACTTAAAGTAGTGACCTAATGTCTTCATGAAAATCCCAAAGTCCCTTAAAACACCCACAAACACACACAGTCCTTCCTTCCCCCTTTTGCTCAGTCTGGGGTACCATATCTCAGGAAAAGAAATAGAAGTCTGTGGCTCAGGCAGCCCCCTGGTTCTTCCCAGTAATCCGTCTCGGCTGGTAGGCCTCCCTCAGTTCTCGGCACCGTCAGCTGTGTCACCGGTATCTCTACTAAAGCCGGGTGGTGGTTCCCCCTTCTAAAGCTGCAGGGGTCCCCACTCTGGCAAAGCCACATGGTTCTCTCCTTTCTATTGCCACAGCCACATGGTTCTTTGCACTGCCACAGCTGTGTGGTCCTCTCTGCACAATGGTTGTGAAAGTCCCCACTCTGGCAAATCCACGTGGTTCTCCCTTCCAGGGCCACCGTGTCTGGGTTTAAATCTCCGATCCAATCTTCCTCTGCAGCACCATTTCCGACTCCTCACACCATTGGCCACACTTGCCAGCACTCCCATATCCTTCCAGCTTTACTGGGCTGCCATTGTGAGTCTGGGCAGGCGTGGCCCCATGTTAGGGAACCAATCCTCTCCAAGCTCCCATGCAGGCACTGTAACTTGGGGGACCTGCCCCCCAGGTACATCTTGGCAGGGAAGTTACTTCCATTCTCCTGGCTCAGAGCATGGCCACAGCTATTTAACATATCTAAGCAACCAATTAAAGGTTATAGATATGTTAAATGACCACACCAGAGGTTAGCTGCAAAGCTGTTGCTATGCAAAACAGCTGTCAATGGCCCTGCTCCATGTGTTCCTCCCCCCAACCCACACCTGTGGGGGGGCAGTTTGAGGACATACTAATATTTCCTGGACACCTTGAGTTCTGGACCCCATTCCAAATCCCTGTTTGGGGCCCCGCTCTTGGCTGCACCCTGGAACACCCCTGCAGGCCGAGAGCCTTCCCTCCCCGACTGCTTCCCAGAGCTCCACTTCGTGTTCTTACAGTTTGAATATTATGGCCTGGCTGTAGATTTGGGGGCATTTATCCCACTGTACGCACTTTCAGATTCCTGGATCTGTTGTTTCCAGTATTTGCTATTCATTTTAGAAAACTCTTGGCCATTATTCCTTCAAATATTTCTTCTGCTGCAATCTCTCTCTTTTCTTTCTGGTTTTCCAATCACACAGACATTATACCTTTTGAAACTGTCTTACCTTTCCTGGGTGTTCTGTTCTTTTTAATTTTTTAAACATTTTCCCCCTCTTCGTAGACTAGTTTGGGGTGTTTCTATGGGCCCACCCTCGAGCTCACCGATTTCCCCGGGCAGTCCACTGACGGGCTCAGCAAAGTCATTCTTCCCTTTCGTTACAACCTTTTTTGATTTCTACCATTTCCTTTACTTTTTTTTCTTTTTAAAAAGATTTTATTTATTTATTTTTAGAGGGAAGGGAAGAAGAAAGAGGGAGAGAAACCAATGTGTGGTTGCTTCTCACACACCCCTTACTGGCGAGCTGGCTGGAAACCCAGGCTTGGGCCCTGACTGGGAATCGAACCAGCAACCCTTTGGTTCGCAGGCCAGCACTCAATCCACTGAGTCACGCCAGTCAGGGCGAAATTTTTTTTTCCTTTGAGTTTCCATCTCTCTGCTGACACTGCCCATTTGTACTTGCATGTTGTTAACTTTTTCCATTAAAGCCCTTAACGTATTAATCATAGTTATTTTAAACTCCTTGTCTGACAGTTCCAAATTCTGTATGTTCCCTAGTCTGGTTGTGATGCTGTTTTCTCTTCAGACCGTGTCTCTTCTCGTTATGCTGCAAGCCGTGCAACTTCCTCCCGAAAGCCAGGCGTGACGCCCTGGGTGATGGGAGCTGAGACAGGTGGGCCGCAGTGTGAGGGTTTCTGCTCGCCCTGCTGGGGGCTGCAGGATGTGTGATCCCTGCTGTGGCTGTGGGGCTGGTGGCTGCAAATCCCTCTGGTGTCTTTGTTCCTCCTGCTGTCTGTGCAATTCCCTAAGAACTCCCCCTTAGACAGAGTGTCTTGTAGCTCTTGTAACTGTGGCCTGGTTAGTATATTGACGGCCTGTTGAGGTGTCACTCAGGAGCTGGGAGGAGAAATGTTGTACAATCGTATGTCCTGGGACTGTGACATTCACTCGTGTCTCTTAGTGTCCCCCCCACCCCCCGCCTCGTAGGAAAGACTGGAAGGTTAGAGGGGCTGGAGCTGGGAAAATACCTTCCCCCAGGGCGGATGAGTTCTGGTAAAGTCATTTAGCTGTGGGTGTATTTCACAATGAAAACTTTCCTCTCCCCCTGTCATAGCCCTGAGGGGCTTTGGGAGGGTTCCTAGAGGTAAAATCACAAAACTATGACCCCCCACCCTTTAGGCTGGGACACCCCCTTGGAGTCTCTCAGTTTCAGACTAATGCACACTGCGGCCCCAGCAATTCATCAGGATTCTGGTTAAGCCATCCTGCCAGTTCACGGCTCCAGCACCTTCTCCTGGTGAACAGATCCTGGCTGAGAGTGAACTTGCTTGTCTGCAGATCCCAGGGTGGGGCTGCACCCCCAGAACCCAGTTCTCCCACTGGCAGGGCAGGAGCGACGACTTCCAGCCCCCTTCCCTGTCAGAGCAGCAGTGGAGGCACTGGGGCGCTGGAGCCCCAGCTTTGTCCTGTGAGCTGGACAAGCTCCCGACTCTCCACTTGTGCGGCCCTGGCTGCATAATGGGGCCAGGGCCCAGAGGTGCGACAGAGGGCAGAAGCCTATCCAGGGGCTACAGGCCGGAGAGCTGGAAACCCACCCAGGAGGTGTGCAGCCGTGGGCGGGCACGCGCCCAGCAGGACTGGGCTGCAGGGAAATCTGAAAGGGAAGAAGCCTGGGGTGGGGGCCAAGGGTGGACTTCAGAGACTGCCCCACCCTCCCTCCCCACCCCCACCCCCACCCCTAGGTTTCACTTCTACTTGTGATTTCCTCCCCAACATGCCTGTGCTTTGCCCGGCTTGACCTCCATTTTTAAGTGATTCCGTGGGAATTCCCAGTCACTGGCTTGGTCTCCTCCCTACCCCAGCCCCATCAGAGATAGTGTTACCGAACTCAAGGGAGGTTCTATTCAGTAACCAGACATGGTTGTCACAAGGTAGTTTTATTTACTTGCAGCAAGTAAAGGAGACAAGGGATTCATTCCCAAGGCTTAGCCATGGCTTGTACACAGCATTTGGTCAATTACAGGCTGACGTCTTCTTGCAGTTGGCTGCACTTGCCCCTCTGAGTTCCTGTCAAGGCATTTACCGCTGTGCTGCAAAGCACTGTGCTACATCGTAACTTTACCAAGAATAACATTTAGTAGTAACACTTAGAACTGCCCAGACCTTGAGACCATTGTCCTATCTAACACCAGGACTGAACCCAAGAAGCCACGGCCTGAGTATACCCGAGAAGACTCAGGGACTCAATAGCGCCCAGGAGAGGAAGCTGAGTCCCAGTCCGAACTGGGAACACAGTTCGCACCTGGGGCCCCAGGGAGCCAGCCCATCGCCGTTGTATTGGGAAAGGCTCCGAGTCCAGGAGGAAGGGGCTGCGGGGACCCGGGAACCGAGCAGTGCGGTGTTCCAAGTTCTGGACGGGCACCTCCCTTCCTTCAGTCCCGCCCACGTGTCCCGGACCAGAGGTGTCCTCCTCCTTGCTGGAGAGTTCGACAAACTCGAGGCCAGCCCCCAGAGGATGCTAGCTAGGCAGGAGGCGGGCGTTCAGGGCGCGGCCGGAGGCTCCCTGGGGGCCGGGGCGGGGCGGAGCGGGGTGGTAGCGGCATGGCGGGGCGGCGAGCCGGGGCCGGGGCTCCAGCGCTGCTGGCGCTGCTGGTTTTGCGAGCACTTGGGACAGCGGCGCACCCGCAGTGCCTGGACTTCAGGCCGCCCTTCCGGCCCCCGCAGCCGCTGCCCTTCTGCGCGCAGTACTCGGCCTTCGGCTGCTGCACGCCCGAGCAGGACGCCGCGCTGGCCCGCCGCTTCGGGGCCCTGGCGGCGCGCGTAGACGCCGGCTTGTGGGCCGCGTGCGCCGGCTACGCGCTCGACCTGCTGTGCCAGGTGAGCGGAGCACGGCGGTAGAGGGCGGAGGGGAGGCGACCGCGACAACCCTACTGGACGAGCCGGCGGGTGGACAGCGGGCTTCTGGCCCCAAGGCCCCCAGCGGGAGTGATTGGGCCCGGGGAGGGGAGACGGGCGTCTGGGGATGGCCAGGGCATTGCCATTCACTGGTGTTGTGACTTGGGCCTTCTCTGGGCCTCAGTTTCCCCTCCAGAAGCAGGAGGGACGGGTGGTGGATGTCATCACGCCCTCAGTGCTTCGGGGCTCCTCTGCCGGGGTACCTCCTGGAATTAGCCCTCCTGTGCCCCGGGAGAGGGAGCTCCGCCCTTATCGGGGTACCACGGTGGGAAGCCATTGTCCCAAGGGCCTGCCGAGGGCATGGTGGATGCACTGGCTTTTTGTTCATCTAGGGGTGTGGGGGACCAGACCCTCAGACCCTGGGTGAGCCCCAGGCTTGCGCTGCCCCAGGTGCGGCGGGTCCCACCTGGGTTTGTGTTCTGGCCTCTCGCTGGGATGGCGCTCCCACTGGCAGAGGCTCTCTCATCCTTTGAGATTCCTTGAGTGACATCTTTTTGGTGAAACCTCTCTGCCCCCATCTCCCCTCTGAGGGTGGAGCCGGGCTTCTGCTCTCACCAAGTTGTGCCTTAGCTGTACATTCTCCTCCTGCGTGGGTATGATGCCGGGTGCCTGACCCGCGCTGGTGGGTAACAGGGTCCAGACTGTTAAGCCTTAAGGTTGGCCTTGGCCCAGCACCTGGGCAGTGAGAGGACTGGGGCCAGAGGGTCCTGCAGGGGCAGTGCAATGTCCCAGCTTCAGCCCACAGGGCTGGGGGGCTGGCTGGGAGTTTGACACACTGGGATTTGATCCTGGCTTTGCCACTTCCCGATTGCATGACACTGGGCAGGTCATTCCGAAGCTTTCTACATGTCCCATGATGGTCCTTGCATGGTCTTCAAGACGGAGACAATCTTACCTGCCCCCAGAGTTGCCACGCAGACTACATGACGAAAATTCTCATTGGTGGGATTTCTCTGGTGCCTGCTTCCTTGGCTCCCATTGGCTGCCCAGCCCTGGGCGAGGACTGAGCTGGGCCCAGAGGCCAAATGTGTGAAGGCCTAGAGAGTCCAGGACTTGTGTGGAAGTCACACAGCCCAGTGACGCCCATGGTGAGTCCTGAGACCTCATCATTGCCAGTATCAGTGGCCCACCTGGGTAGGCCGGGTGGCTCAGCTGGTTGGAGCGTCATCCTTTACACCAAAAGGCTGTGGGTTTGATCCCCAGTCAGGGCACATACCTAGGTTGCAGGTTCAATCCCCAGTCAGGGTGCATACAAGAGGCGACCTATCGATGTTTTACTCTCTCTCTCCCCCCGCCTCAGGTAAGGAGAAAACATAAACAAATTTTTAAAAAGGATGGAGGCAGGTGCCCTGAGGAGCTCCGGAATGCAAAGGAGGGGGGTGCATGCTCTTGGTGGTGTACTCTGCTGAGCCCCTGAGCATCTCAGGGGAGCCAGCACGGCCTGGTCAAGTGTCTGCCTCCATCACCTGCCTGGGGGGCTCCACGGGACCAGGTCCGGGCCCCACCCACCCCTGGTCACATGGCGGGTTGGTGAATTCACTCCACGTATGTTGACTGAGCGCTTACTATGCATCAGGCTCAGCAGGACAGATCAGGCGGACACACGTGAGGAGAAGGAAGAAAAGGGCCACTCCTGCTACCTCCCCAGCAGGAGGCTCCCCTCATTCCTTGGGAGTCTTCCCGGCATGGGCTGGCCTTGAGCAGCCAGCGGTGGAGCGGTTGCTAGCGCCTCACCCGAGGCTTTGCTGGGAGTGACCTCATGTCTGGAGTGAGCTGGGAGAGGGGAGAGGGCAGCCAGGGCTGGCTCACGGTTTCCCTGGCGGGGCCCGGTGGGAGGGAGGGAGAGTACTAGTTGGAGGACCGTGTGCCGCTGTGTCCAGATTCAAGGCCTCCCAATTTCCACCCCCTGGGGGTGGGGGCCCAGGTGCCTTATTTACAAGTTTGAGTCAGTGACAGCAGGCCTGCACATCTGCCTTGGAGAGACGGACTCCAGACGGGGGAGGCGATGAAAACATGGCCCACGCCCAGTCTCCTCCAGAACCTGCCCCCGTCTGCCACTCGCCAAGCCTTCACCTCCGATGCCCAGCATGGCTCCCTGGCCAGAGGGCGTTTGTCCCTCCTGGCCCTTTCTAATCCTTTCTTGGGGCTTTCCTGGAAAGCCCATACTTTCCCTGGAAAAGTTAGGGAAGGCTTCCTGAAGGAGGCAACATTGAGCTGCATTTTTTTAATTTTAGTTTATTGATTGGAGAGAAAAGAAACACTAATTTGTTCCACCTTAGTTTTGAACTCATCGGTTGATTCTTACGTGGGCCCTGACGGGGAATCGAACCCGCAGCCTTGGTGTGTTGGGACAGTGCTCTGACCAGTTGAGCGTCCCAGCTGGGGCCCGAGTTGCATCTTGACAGCCTATATTGTTGAAGCCTTCACTGCACAAACACATGAGTCATCTCAATTTATTGCTCTCAAGGGCTCTGTGAGGTTGGAATTCCTTCCCTCTTTTACAGATGAGGGAATACACACAGAGCGGTTAAGGGACTTGCCCAAGGTCACACTGGGAATGGTAGACTCAGCCTCCAGTGTGCTCTGACTCCAAAGCCCTTCTCTTAATCACTTTGTCTGCCTTCTGAAGCCCCACCGTGTGCTGAGCCCTAAGGTCCCTGCCCTGGAGGGTCCCACAGTCCGTGGGGTAGGTGGCATGCTCAGAGATCATTAAGTCCTAGCCAGGCAGACGGGCTGAGCCACTTGTGGCGGTGGTGACATGAGAGCAGAAGTGGAGAGCTCATCCCAGTGGCCACAGAAGAGCAGTTCGGTGACGCGGACCGAGGGCCGTGGGAGCACCCACAAGGGCCGGAGAGAGCTGGGGCCCTGGGGGAATGGAGGAGGCCGAGGAGACCTTTGAGTTGGGCCTCGAGTCCTGGTTTTCAGACCCAGAAGTGGGCATGGAGGGCACATCCTACAAGAGACCTTTGTGCAGAAAGTCTCGGTCTTCCTGAAGAATGGGTGGTGGATGTAAGAAGCCTTCAGGACTCGGGACCGTGAGTGCACAGTGGCGCCCCAGAACAGCAAGGTGGGCAGGTGGTTTGCCCCTGGGGTAGCGAGGTGGCTGTCCCCGTGCGGAATGGCCCAGGCAGCTGGGCAGTGTGGTGCTGGGTTGGTTTTCCATGGGTTTTCTGCAGCCTTCCCCCCCAGCCACTGTGAGGCTAGAGGCTGGCTGTCCTCCTTGTCCACAGCAATCAGTGCCCCCTCCTGTCATTTCCTGCTGCTGGACTGCCTGGGTCTGGGCACCAGGCTCACACGGCATACAAGTAAGGGAACATGTGCCATGAGTGAGGGCCTGTGGGCCCCACGTCTTGATGCGTGGGTGCGGAACTTCCCGCCTGGCTTCCTGGAGCACCCCCATCCCGATTCCCGCTCTAGTTAGTTCTGGGCTAGGCTCTGATGGGTGGCAGGCACTCAGGTGGGTTTCCCCCAACTCGGCCACTTCTTGATGGGTGACCCTTAAGCGTCAGTCCCTCATCTGTGCAGTAGGAGCCAGGATGACCACACATTATGAAGGCTGAGTGGGGCGAGTGTGCTCGCAGACCCTCCCTGGTCCTCCCACGGCCTCGGATGGGACTCGGGAGGCTCCGGGGGGCCGTTGCAGGGGTGGGAGGTGACACTGCACAGAGCCTGCTTGTCAGCGTGTGGAATGTGCTGTCCCTGTCTGGACCTGAGGCTGTGACTGACCAGACCTGTAAGCACACATCACCAGGCGGCCCTCAGCTCCACAGTAGCAACGGAGGGGCCAGGAAGACAGGTTGTGGTGTGACAAAAGCCACAGTCGAGTAATGGGAGGGAGTGGCTTCTGGCCTGGCTCCCAAGAACTGGGCCAAGAGGGCAGCCTGCCGCCCGCTGCCCCTGGAGGCCTGTTGCTGGAATCTGGCCCGGCCCGGCCCAGCCTCGGGGGGGACACGAGCTGTCAGCGCCTTCCCAACACCCCCGGGGCCCCTGGCTGGCCAGGGCAGGCCTTGGCCCAGTGAGCTCATGGCTGGGGAGCGTGTGTCGGACACAGACATGAGAAATCACATCTGCTGTCTCACTGGGGGCTCCAGCCGAGGGACCTTATGGAGCCTGAGGATCTGTGGCCTCTGCTCTGGGCAGGCAGGGTCCAGGCAGGTGCCAAAGTGGGGGGTACTTGACTCACAGTGTCCCATCAGTGGTAAAGCCTTCAACGGGAGATGAGGCGTGAACCTTGGCTGTTGGGTGTTGCCCCATGAAGTCAGAGCCCAGCAGAGCGGGAAACGGGGCCAGAGAGGGCGAGAGGGTCCGATTCCTTTGTCTCACAGCAGAAGGGTGCAGGCTGCCCCTGGAGTGGAGGATGGCCCCTGGAGTGGAGGGCAGCCCCCAGGAAGATCGGCCTGAGGAGTGGCCCTTGAGTCGGGTGCTAAACAAAGGAGGACATTATGCACATACTGGGCAGAAACATCAATGATGTTAAAAAAGGAAGTGTATAAAATAGCCTTGGCACTGGCTGGTGTGGCTCAGTGGATTGAGTGCCTGCCTGTGAACCCGAAGGCCGCCAGTTTGATTCCCTGTCAGGGCACAGGCCTGGGTTGCGGCCGGGTCCCCAGCTGGGGGCTTGAGAAAGGCAGCTGATTGATGTTTCTCTCGCACATCGATGTTTCTCTCCCTCTCTCTCTCCCTCCCTTCCCCTCTCTCTGTAAATAAATAAATAAAATCTGAAAAAAAAAAAGAGCCTCAGACCCTCCACGAGAGTAGCTGCTGATGCTCTTGGCCATCGTGGTAATAACAGTTGTGGTTATTTGTTCTAACAGAAGCATGAAGGCAAGAGAAAAAGAAAGAAGGCGAGGCCTGACCGGTGTGGCTCAGGGGGTTGGACATTACCCGGCAAGACGAGGGGTCACCGGTTCAATTCCCCGTCAGGGAGCACGCCTGGTTTCCGAGTTCAGCCCCTGGTTGGGCCTGTTCCAAAATCTTAAAGAAATGAACGTGAGGAGACAGGGGGCCTGCAGTGGTGGAGACTAGTCCCACTAACACGTGGGTGTAGTTGCCCCCGTTTTACAGATCAGCAGCCTGGGGTTCTTGGGGGCGGGCTGGCCAGTCCAGGGTCACACAGCCGGTAAGCGCCACCACAAAGCAGCCCCGAGCCCTCCCTGTCCCCGCAGGAATGCTCGCCCTACGCAGCCCACCTCTACGACGCCGAGGACCCGTCCACGCCCCTGCGGACGGTGCCGGGGCTCTGCGAGGACTACTGCCTGGACATGTGGCAGACCTGCCGGGGCCTCTTCCGCCACCTGTCACCTGACCGAGAGCTCTGGGCGCTGGAGGGCAACCGTGCCAAGTTCTGCCGCTACCTGGCCCTGGATGACACGGACTACTGCTTCCCACACCTGCTGGTCAGCGAGAACCTCAACTCAAACCTGGGCCGAGTGGTGGCTGATGCCCAGGGCTGCCTGCAGCTGTGTCTGGAGGAGGTGGCCAATAGGCTGCGCAACCCCGTGGCCATGGTCCACGCCCGGGACGGCACCCACCGCTTCTTCGTGGCCGAGCAGGTGGGGCTGGTGTGGGCCTACCTACCCGACCGCTCGCGGGTGGAGAAACCCTTCCTGAACGTCAGCCAGGCCGTGCTCACCTCGCCCTGGCAGGGCGATGAGCGGGGCTTCCTGGGCCTCGCCTTCCACCCGCGCTTCCGGCACAATGGCAGGCTCTTCGTGTACTACTCAGTGGGCGTGGACTTCGACGAGTGGGTCCGCATCAGCGAGTTCAGGGTCTCGGAGGACGACACGAACGCCGTGGACCACAACTCTGAGAGGTGGCTGCCCTGGGGAGCCGGGCCGGGCGGGGGCGGGGCTGGAATGCAGCTGGGAGGATGCAGCCGTTGGTGCTGCGGGTCGCCCAAGTTGTTCCATGCTTTGAGTGTGACCCTGGGTGGGGGGGCCGAGCCCCATGTTCTGGAGTCCGGGGAGGCATAGTCAGACAGATGTCACGGGATCAAGTTCAATGGCCCGGATCAGGGACTTCAGATGGCTCATTTCGCTGGGTTCTCATAAAGCCCAGTGAGGTGAGTAAGTATTAACGTCCCCAGTACACAGATGAGGAAGTGGAGGCTTTGACAGGTAAAGTGACCTGCTAGGTCACCCAGCCAGGAAGCATCAGAGCTGGGACTCTGGCCTGTCCATCTTGCAAGCCCATCCCACTGCTCCCCTCGCCCCCAGCCCATCACCAGGGCGGCAGGCACTCGCACCCTGCTCACCCGGACCCTCCTCCACTCCCGCCCTTGCAAGTGTGTCCATTCCTTGCCTCCCGGCTCTGCTCCCCTCAACACGGAGCTGGCTCTCTGTACTATGTGTGCCCGACTCTTTCTAAAATGGGTTTGGCCTGACCTGGCACCAGGGCATACGCATCAGCCAGAGTTCAGCAGGAAAATAAACCCTGTATCAGGTGCCTCGGTAGGCAGAACTTGACGTGGAAACAGTTACCGAGGTATTAGAGTGATGACGGGGCAACCTGGGGAAGATGTGAGGCGACTCTGAGTTTAATGGGTGAAGGAACATGCTTCTACCCCTTGGGCTGGAGCCCTGGAGGGGGGCCTCTCAGCAGAAACTGGAACCAGGGTGGGCCCGGGCGATGGGAATTGCGTCCAGGAAGGAGGTACAGTTATTGCCAAGGTGCTGCGTGGAGCGAGGAAGAGATGGGGAGGAACACCCTGGCTCTTTTCCCGTCCCGCTGTCCCGCTGTCCGTACCCCTGTCCTCCAATCTCTGGCCGAAGTCTTCATGGGCTGAATCTAGCTGGAGGCCACCTAACAAAGGAGCATGGGAAATGTAGTTTTCAGGAACTGGCCATCTGAAATACAAAGCAGGTAGGGGAGGGCCAGGACTGCACCTGAGAGCATATTGGTAAATGACAGCACATCATGTACTCACTAAAACTGTAAAATCCTGCCATTGAAGTAAAAGAAGGAAAAAGAATAAACTATGCTGGCTAATCTGAGGGCTCATGGAGAACTCATTATGTAGCAGTAATTTTGAACATGAGCATCCTGGCAGCCAGAATAAAAAGGGGAAACGGTTCTCGTGATCTTGTATGAGGCTGTACAACCAGTTACTCAAGAAAGACCAAGTGTATCACATGGATCTCACAAAGGGGAGAGAGAGGGATGGAATGGATGTGTCTTCAACACTGACATTTAAAAATTAATTCCTGATAAACGCTGATGGTGCAATGCAAAATAAATATATGAACATATTTCAAGTGAGAGTTCAGTGAGGGTTCTCTGGGGACCTGGCAAGTACAAGCCTAGGCACGGCTGGCTCAGGGCGGGGCCAGGAATGAGGGGTCACCCTTGCCCAAGGCAGCTGTCCATCCCTGATCCCAGGGCTAGGGTACCAACAGCAGGCGGTCAGCTGACAGCCGAGCAGTCCCGTCCACAGGGGCCCTGGAGCTGGGGCTCTGCATGCTTGCCCAGGGTCAGCCTCACATGGAAAGGCTTCCGGTCTTGGCTCTGAAGGCCCAGTATCCGGGGTTCCAGTTCTTGATCTTGCCGCACCTTTGTCTCCCTAATCTCTGTTAGTAAGAGATTTGTAACTCAGAGACCCACCCTGGGACATCGAGGCCAGCCTAAGACTTCAGCTGGAGAGAATTGAATACAGCGGCTACAAAGGTGTCCAGAGGGCTGGGGAAGGGGAAGGAGAAGGGGAAGGTCAAGTTAACACCAGAGGCTGCCTCCACTCATAGGCTAGCGGAACTACTCAGTTTGCTGCTCCTGGTACCGAGTGTCCAGACTGAAACCCGGAGTCCCTGTTCACTGGCCACTGTGGCCATCTCCGCAGCCACGGCTCCTGGAGGCAGTGCCAGAAACCGGGGAAATGGAGCATCTCTCCTCTCGCTGTCTGCTCTCCGCTGACCGAAGCTAGCTAGCAGCCAGCTGGCTGGCCGCGGTATAGTGGGAGGCTCCCCCGTGGCAGTAAAGGAGGTTGCTGAGGGTGGGCGTGGAGGTGACCAGAGGCAGTACATGGAAAGTGCTCAGCTTGCGTGGCTGGCGTGGGGGTGGCTATGACGGATGGAGCAACCAGGTGTGCCTGGGTCCGCAGTTTTGCGTGATCATAACAGGGCAGGTGCTAGCAGTGGGGAGCAGTAGGAAAAGCACTGGACCAGGACTAGCCTTCCTGAGTTCTAGTCCAACCTCTGCTGTGTGACTGTGGGCCAGTTGCTCAACCCCCTCTGAGCATTCAATTCCTCATTAGCACAACAGAGTGAATTATCCACGCCCAGCCCATGAGATCTTTGTAAAAATCACCTGCCATAAAGGACACGAGAAATCTTCCCGACTCTGAAATGGTATCTAAGAGAGGAGAGCTTTTATGTCTGTGATCTTGTTTTGCACTTTGGCTAAGGTTATTTGCCGGGGGCGGGGGGGGGGCGGGGGTGGTGCTGGGCATGACTTATCTTCTTTTAGAATAATCCTGGAGATCAACGAACCAGCCTCGAACCACAACGGGGGCCAGCTGCTCTTTGGCGATGATGGGTACCTCTACATCTTTACCGGAGATGGCGGGATGGCCGGAGACCCCTTTGGAAAGTTTGGAAACGCCCAAAACAAGTATGTCCTGCTTTTGGCCAGCTGGTGGGCTGGTTTACACACCCCTGGGTTCCATACTCTCCTGGAGGGGAGTTGCCTGCTCAGCCGCGCAGTGCAGCGTAGCCCACAGGGCCTCGGGCCCCAGCCCAGCCTGCAGCTAGTCAGGCCGCTGCCTCTCATGAGTTAGAGGAGGAGAACAGTGATCTCCGTGGGAAGGCTTGTCGTGAGGGGAAGAACAGTCGTGGTTCTGGAGGGCCAGGCACAGTGCCCACTTGCCACAGGTCCCTGAGAGGTGACATCAAAGGGCATCGGGGAAGGTAGGATATTTTTCTGAAGCCAGCCCAGCCCTGCTGGAACCGGAGGGAGGAAAGGGGTGCTTTCTCAGACCAAACAGGGAGTGTGAGCTGGTGGGAGCAGGGCTGTATGGGCATGGGGGTGTTCTGCCCCTAGGGGCGCCCTTGGTGGCCCAGAAACTGAAGCGCAGTTTTACCCTCACTTAATCAATTCTTGGCTTGAGCAGATGGCCTGCCGTCAGTCCACTCCTAGACAGACAGACAGACACGCACCCTTGGTGTCTCGCGGGTCTAGACAAGGCTATCCCTCGGTCTCGGGGCAGCCTCCTCCACGCTCTTTGCCAAAAATGACAAACCTTTTCTCAGCCCGTGGAGTGAAGCTAGGGAGGCTGGTGCTGATTACAGTGATTACAGTCTTCGCAGTTTGGGGCCCGAGCTGTCGTCTGCGACAGTGCCGGAGTCGTGCAGCTTCCCCGTGTTTGGGGTGTGTTTAGAGGCGAAGTTCAGAAAATAGAAATTAAGGGTTTGCGGCTAATTGGACAGAACTTAAAACATTACTTTGTTGCTATGCGTCTTGCCTACGTATCTATGGTACGTGGTGTGTGGCTCTGGGCTGTGGTCCGCGGCTCTGCCCAGCGGGCTGGAGTGTATGAGAGAGACCCACGGGGCAGCAGGGAGTTAATGGGGGGGACTCAGTTGGGTGGGAGAGCTTTGTCACCCTCACGAGGATGCTGAGAGACATCTCTAAGGAGGGAACACTCGGGTGCTGATGCTGTGTGAGGGTGACAGCGCGTGGCTGCGTCGAATGTGCGAAAGCACAGCAGACCTGCCTTGAAACGCAGCCTGGAGGGAGGGAGCCCACCAGGATGCCAGCAGCCAGGGAAAAACCCACGTGCTGGCTACGTAGGTGCATCAGAAGTCACAGACGAGAGTGTGGTCCCCATGTGCTTCCCGTCTTCAAGCACAAGGCAGACTTCCTCCCTCAGGTGTCACTTTTGTTATGTGACAAATGAAACCCACAAGCTGCTCGACCTGGGAGCTGCATGGAGGTCAGGGCTGCGTCCCTCCCTGTCTCATGTGGCTCTGGCGGGCCCCACGAGGTGACGGGGCCTGACTTTGTGGCGTGGTCTGGCTTCCCTGGTCTAGAGCTGCCCGGGGGGGTCTGGCAAGTGGTCCCCCTCTCTGAACCTGGGTTGCCTCATCTTTGACGCTAGGGTGGAGGGTGTGGAGTGTGGGGTGACCTGAACCACCACTGAGTCCTGTCCGCTCTCCGACATGCCTGGTTCTGCCTGTGATGGCCCCGGCCAGGGAGAGTGTGGGAGAGAGAGAGTGAGAATTCAGCCTCCTGTTTCCTGCTAAGATCTGCAGCGTTCTCTCTCTCGTCTCTGAGCCCCAACCAGTACTCTCTGTATGGTGCACTTGACTTTGCTTGTAGTCATTCATTCATTCATTCAACAAACGCTTAATGAGCACCCACTGTGTACCCAGCACTGTGCTGGGTGCTGGAAGAAGACTGCACGAGACATTCATTTATGTTTACCCTGTAGCACAGCCCCCTAAGAGGGCGGGGAAGAGGGAGGGCCCTCAGGTCCCGTGGAGGATGCAGTTCCGGGGGTGGGACAGTGTTGTGGTAAAGACTGGGTTTCTGAGACCAGCCCGCCAGGACTGGGCCCCAGCCCCAGCATTTCTAGCAGTGCTGCGACTGGGCACTCATGTGACCTTTCTGAGCTCAGCTGCCCTGTCTGTACAATGGGGGTCCCAGTAGAACCCACCTATCTGAAAGGTTCGTTGTGGTGCTGAAGCGACACTATAGATGGTATGCACGCCCAGTGCTCGAGACAGGGCTGGCATATGGTGAGGGGCTTGTGAACACTGAATGAATAAAAGAGGTAACTCAGCCATCAGTAGCGAGGAGGACCGAACCCCAGTGTAGTCTCTGAGCCCACAGCCAAGGCCTTGCCTGGGGCCCTGCCCATGGCCCTAGTGCAGGGCGAGCGCCCAGCCAGTGCTCTCCCCCACCCGCCCGCAGGTCGGCGCTGCTGGGCAAGGTGCTGCGCATTGACGTGGACCGCGGGGAGCGTGGCCTTCTCTACCGCATCCCACCGGACAACCCGTTCGTGGGCGACCCTGACGCGCGGCCGGAGGTCTACGCACTGGGGGTGCGCAACATGTGGCGCTGCTCCTTCGACCGCGGCGACCCGGTGTCCGGCGCGGGCCGCGGGCGCCTCTTCTGCGGCGACGTAGGCCAGAACAAGTTCGAGGAGGTGGACCTGGTGGAGCGCGGCCGCAACTATGGCTGGCGCGCGCGCGAGGGCTTCGAATGCTACGACCTCAAGCTGTGTGCCAATGCCTCCCTCGGTGACCACCCCCC
>PVIA01007436.1:0-83264 GCA_004024845.1 Tonatia bakeri
GGGGATGTAAAGTACAACATAGGGAATATAGTCAATAACATTGTAATAACTATATACGATGCCAGTTGGATACTGGAAATTACAGAGGGAACACTTTGTAAAGTATATAATTGATTAACCACTATGCTGTATACCTGAAACTATTACAAAATAATATTGAATGTAAACTATAGGACTTGTCAACTCCCCACATTCTCAGTGACAAAAATGGAATTTATCTATCGCTTGTATCTCTATGGTTTGTCTACTGTCGGTAATGGTAGTTATCTTCCCTACACAAAAAGCAAGCCAAACCCCCTAGAAGCGACATCACAACCAAGCATTTCTTTAAGTCTCTGCCAGCCTTGCTCCTGTAACAGAGGGGTGAAGATAGAGATGTATGCACACTCCTGGCGACAGCTGCAGCTACCTCAGACTGATGGCCTCCTACTGAAGGTCAGGCCCTGGCTTCTAATCCCCACCCTGGGTACCCCACAATATTTGAGAACTTTTGCATCCCATGTCCTAGGGAGCAGCACCATTTTCTTAAGCCTGGAAGTGGCTTTTTCTCCCTACTGAGGCTTCTCCCTCTGGTGTTCGGACCCCGAGGCGGACCCCACAACCATTCACTTAAGGTACTTAGATTACTGCACATCAAACTCATTTTATGGACATGAAACCTGAGCCCTAGGGGGGTTGTAGGGCCTAAAAAAGATCACACAGAAATTTAAGAGGCAGGGTTTGGACTCAGCAGCAAACTGAAAAATTTCTCAACATCTGGAACTGCTACTGTTCTAATCCACTGTGTGGCCTCAAGCAAGTCTGTGTCCATTCTCTACTCCCTGTACACTGCTCTGCAGCATCCCAGAGAAGAGAATATTCAACAATGGCTGATTCCCTCTCCCATCCCTAGAACTGGAGAAATTACCTCAAAAGTCAGTCTGGGAGTCTTAAGGTCAGTAGTTTCCTCTATGGAGTCAAAGTGCGGTCAGCTCATCCACTGGTGACTCTCAGGACTCTGCGGTGCAAGTCTCAATATCTGCTTCCTCCGCCAGCCCGCCCGTCCCCACACTTTCTTGAGCGTAGTCTCTCTGTGGAAACTGTATGCTTATAAAAAGCATTTGTTTGCTTAGGGAGTGAGGAGGAGGGGCCTAGATAGGGAACCAGCAATGCAGCTGCAGGCCAAACAGGGGGAGTGAGCCCCATGTTCCATGCTGGCAGGACACCAGGGTCTTTTAGAAAATCCAGACGTCTAATCTATTTTTTTTTCAAATCCTCACCTGAGAACATTTTTCATTACTTCTTCACAGAGAGAGGAAGGGAGAAACACTGGTGTGAGAGAGAGGCATTGGCTGGTTTTCTCCCATAGGCCCCCAGATCCGGGATCACATGTGCCTGGACCTGGCAGGGAATCTGCAACCTAGGCATGTGCCCTGACCTGGAGTTGAGCTGCAACCCTTTAGCTATGGAACCACTCTCCTACCAATCAAGCCACACAGTCCAGGGCTAATCTAATTTTTAATATACATGCATCCTGCCTTGCTAGAAAGCTAAATCTTCCTCAGTGCCCTCCACCTGTCTTCTCAGTTTACAAACTACTTTCACATGTGAATAGCAGCTAGGTATGAGTATTACATTCCCATTTTAAAGATGAGGGAACTGAGGTTCCACAGAGGTTAATGGATAAACCCAAGGTCTAGAAGCATATGGCAGAGCCTGGTCTAGAACCATCTCACCAGACCAATGGTCTTTTTAGATCCAAGTCCCTTTCGGTGCAAAGCAACTCCCCCGTTAGATGACTTCAGAACCTGAGAAGCCACATTGAGTAGGAGGGAGGCCAGGCCTGTCCCACAGCAGCCTCTCGCCTCCCACTCACAACCCCAGACAGAAGAACCAAGGCCTGTGGTTACATGTCAGCAGCCTCTGAGTTCACAAGGTGGCCCTCATCCAGCCACAGCAGTGTTCCTCTGGATGCAGTCCATCACAGATGGGCCAGTTCCACCAGCCTGACCCAGACCTGCAAAGGCCACTGGACTGACAAGCCTCAGCGGGTCTCCTAGCAGCACCCGGAAAACCTCCCTGTCTGTGAGCTGCAGGCTGCTGAACTCTGCCATCCTTTTCCAAGGCAGTGAATGCTGTCTTTATATGGGAATCTCTCAATTCAGCTTCCACAGGGTCATAACCATCCCATCAATCATGTCAACTATATTCACTTTTAAACCTGGAGAAGGCATAGCCAAAATGTTGCAGCCAGTGAACCCTGAGGTGTCTTCACAGGCAGCATGACTTTACTCAGCACGTTGTTTCCCACTCAGCTTCGAGGGCCTATGGCACAGTGTTCTGTGAGTAAACAAAGGAGAGCTCTGCTCCTATATGGACCCATTTTTCTTTTTCTTTTTTAATTTTTTGTTGTTCAGTTACAGTTGTTCTGCCTTTCCCCCCTGTATTCTCCTCTGCCATGTCCCCAAGCAACAGTAAATCATCCCCCTCATTGTCAGTGCCCATGAGTCCTCTGTTTGAGTTCCTTGGCTTGTCTCTTCCCCTTCTTTCCCCTGTTATTCCCCTTCTTCCTCCCCTCTGGTCACTGTCAGTTTGTTCTTTATTTCCAAGTCTCTGGTTCTATTTTGCTCATTTGTTTGTTTTGTTGATTACATTCTACTTATAGGTGAGATCATATAGTATTTGTCTTTCGTTGTCTGGCTTACTTCACTTAGCATAATGTTCTTCATTTCCAACCATTCTGTCATGAAATGTAGGAGTTCCTTTCTTTTTTCTGCTGCATAGTATTCCACTGTGTAAATGTACCACAGTTTTTTGATCCACTCATTTACTGATGGGCACTTAGGCTGTTCCCAGCATTTGGCTATTGTAAATAATGCTGCAATGAACACTGGGGTGCATAGTTTCTTTTGGATTGGTGATTCAGGATTCTTAGGGTATAATCCCAGCAATGGGATTGCTGGATTGAAAGGCAGTTCCATCTTTAGTTTTTCGAGGAAATTCCATACTGTTTCCACAGTGGCTACACCAGTCTGCATTCCCACCAACAGTGTCCTAGGGTTCTCTTTTCTCCACAACCTCATCAGCACTTGTTGTTTGTTGATTTGTTAATGATTGCCACTCTCACTGGTGTGAAGTGGTATCTCATTGCCTAAAAACAGATATGTGGATCAATGGAACAGAATAGAGAGCCCAAAAATAAACCCATGTTTCTATGGTCAGTTAATACTTGACAAAGTGGGCAGGAGCATAAAATGGAGTAGAAATAGCCTCTTCAGTAAAGGGTTCTGGGAGATCTGAACAGGTACTTATAAAAAACTATGCAACTAGACCCCCAAGTTACAGCATACACCAAAATAAACTCAAGATGGATAAAAGACTTAAATATAAGTTGTGACACCATAAAAGTCCTGAAAGACTATACTTTCAGGGATCATTTCTATAGTTGGTTACCATAAAATTCCTGGAGGAAGACATAGCCAGACAACTGTAATTGAACAACTATAATAAATAATAAAAAATTTAAAAAGACATGAAAAAGTATTGGAAAAAATCACCTAACATTACACTGAAAGGAAATAAAACAAAAACAAAAACAACAAACAAGTCCTCAAATGAGTAAAAGGAAAGAAATAATAAAGAACAGAGTGAAAATAAACAAAGCGGAGTCTAAAAAATACAAAACATTAATGAAACCAAGAGCTGGTTCTTTGAAAGCAAACAAAATTGATAAACTTTTAACCAGACTCATCAAGAAAAAGAGAGGACCCCAATAGATAAAATCAGATATGAGAGAGAAGTGATGATTGACAGCACAGAAATACAAAGAATTTTAAGAAAATACTATGGCCCTGAGACTTCCGGCCAAGATGGAGGCATAAGTAGACTAAACTGTGCCTCCTTGCACAACCAAAACAAAAATTTAGAAACAAAATAACAACCAGAACTGACAGAAAATCGAACTGTATGGAAGTCTGACAACCAAGGAGTTAAAGGAGACACATTCATCCAGACCAGTAGGAAGGGTGGAGTCAGGCAGCAGGGCAGAGAGGAGTTGCAGGGAAAAAAAAAAAAAGCAGTGGCTGGAGGACCCCAGATGCTCAAAGCAGCAGCTGGTGGATCCAGCCAGGCAGTGGATTGTGGAGAGGCTTGGTGTGCAAGGGGGCTGGCGGAACCGGGTGGTTCCACATTTGTGCACAGATAAACCAGGCTAAAATGGGGAGCGAGACAGACCATGAAACCCAGGGCCCCAGCACAGGGAAATAAAGCCTCAAAACACCAACTGAAAACACCTGTGGGTGTTTAGGTATTGGGAGAAACTCCCAGCCTCACAGGACAGTTCATTGGAGAGACCCACAGGGGCCCAAGAGGTACACATACCTATCCACATGGGAATCAGCACCATAAGGGCCCACTTTGCTTGGGGAAAGTGGGGGGAAGTGACTGAAACCCAGCAGAATGGAGAAAGCGCCATTGTTCCCTCTCAGACCCCTGCCCCACATACAGCATCACAACACAGTGACTGGGTTGCCCGCCCATGTGAACACCTAAGGCTCCACCCCTAACTATGTAACAGGTGAGTCAAGACAAAAAAAATGGCCCAAATGAAAGAACAGATCAAAGCTCCAGAAAAAAATACAGCTAAGTGACAAAGAGATAGCCAACCTATCAGATTCACAGTTCAAAACACTGGTAATCAGGATGCTCACAGAATTGGTTGAATTTGGTTGCAAATTAGATGAAAAAATGAAGGCTACATTAAGTGAAATAAAAGAAAATGTACAGGGAACCAATAGTGATGGGAAAACTGGGACTCAAATCAATGGAGTGGACCAGAAGGAAGAAAGAAACATACAATCAGAAAAGAATAAAGAAACAAGAATTTTAAAAAGTGAGGAGAGGCCTAGGAACCTCCAGGACATGTTTAAATGTTCCAACATCTGAATTATAGAGGTACCAGAAGGGGAAGAGGAACAACAAGTAGAAAAGTTATTTGAGCAAATAATGAAGGAGAACTACCCCAATCTGGCAAAGGAAATAGCCTTCCAGGAAGTCCAGGAAACTCAGAAAGTCCCAAAGAAGTTGGACCCAAGGAGGAGCACACAAAGGCACATCATAATTACATTACCCAAGATGAAAGATAAGGAGAGAATCCTAGAAGCAAGAGATAAGGAGGCAGTTATCTACAAAGGAGTTCCCATCAGACTGTCAGCTGATTTCTCAAAAGAGACCTTGAAGACAAGAAGGGGCTGGAAAGAAGTATTCCAAAGTCATGAAAGGCAAGGGCCTATATCCAAGATTGTTCTATACAGCAAAGCTTTCATTTAGAATGGAAGGGCAGATAAAGTGCTTCTCAGATAAGGTCAAGTTAAAGGAGTCCAACATCACCAAGCCCTTATTGTATGAAATGTTAAAGTGACTTATCTAAAAAAAAGAAGATAAAGAGCATGCACACTAAAATGACAGCAAACTCACAATTATTAACAACCACACCTAAAACAAAAATAAAGTAAGCAAGCAACTAGAACAGAAACAGACCACAGAAATGGGGATCACATGAAGGGTTATCAACAGTGGAGTGGGAGGAGGAGAGAGGTGGAAAGGTACAGAGAATAAGTAGCATAGATGGTAGATAGAAAATAGACAAGGGAAGGGTAAGAAAAATACTGGAAAAGTAGAAGCTAAAGAACTTACAGGTATGACACATGGACATGAACTAAAGGGAGGAAATGTGGGTAGGAGGGGGTGTGCAGGGTAGAGGGGAGTGAAGAGGGGAAATGGGACAACTGTAATAGCATAATCAATAAAATATACTTAAAAGGAGAAAATACTATGGCCCTGACTCATGTGGCTCAGTGGATTGTGCACTGGACTGGGAACCAAAGGCTTGCTGGTTCAATTTCCATTCAGGGCACATACCTGGGTTGTGGGCCAGGTCACCAATAGGGGGCACTCAAGAGGCAACCACACATTGATGTTTCTGTCCCTCTCTTTCTCCCTCCTTTCCCCTCTCTAAAAATAAATAAATAAAATCTTAAAAAAGCGAAAATACTATGAACAGTTATATGCCAATAAATTGGACAATCTGGAAGAAATGGATAACTTCCTAGAAACATACAATCTTGCAACTCTAAATGAAGAAGAAACAGACCAGGAGCCTTCAGGAGTGAGATGGCGAGTTCCTGGAAGCTGAGTGTCCTCTGTGGTGCCCAAGGAGGATGAGCTCTCTTCTTATGAACTCTAGTGGTCAGACCTTCTCAAATCTCAGCACATCCTCAGGACCAACCTTCCCCAGGATGATGTGGCACACAGCACGTTCACCTATCACTGAGCTGCCATTCTGGTTCCAAGGCTGCATCTCCCCACTGGACAGGTGAGAGGCTTATCAGTGTTTTGCTCCTGGGCCTACTTTTAGCTATTTTTTTGAACCCTTCCTTTCTGTAGACTACTTCCTAGCTGCAGTTCTTACTCTCCATAGTTCAAGTTATTACTATGTTCAAGGGGATACTTTGCAGAAAGCTGCCAAGGCAGGCCTTTGGCACTCTTAGCTTTTGCCTTTGCTGGGCTTTGTTATTTCAACTATCATGATGTGGGCATCTGCAAAGCTGTTGCAATGCTGTGGAAGCTCTGACCTTTTTGACTTAATACTTTTTAAATTGATTATACCTCTCTCTGCCTCTGCTCTGTCATGCCATTCAACTCACAATAAGGAGGAAATAACAGATAAGTCCATTGGTGAGATATACCTCTTCTAATCACCTGGTTAATTTTAGAATTTAATTTTTATTTTTTTAAATTATATTTTATTGACTATGCTATTACAGTTATCCAAATTTTCCCCCTTGGTGCCCCTCCATCTAGCACCCCCCACTCCCTCAGGAAATCTCCATAAGGTTGTTGATGTCCATGGCTAATGCTATAAGTCCTTTAGCTACTCCATTTCCTATACAGTACTTTACATCCCCGTAGCTATTCTGTACCTACCTATTTGTACTTCTTAATCCCTTCGTCTGTTCACTCATTCCCTCAATCCCCTCATATCTGGCAAACATTAAAACACTCTGCATATCCATGATTCTGTGTCTGTTCTCCTATTTGCTTAGTTTGTTTTTGAGAGTCAGTTGTTGATATATATGTATTTATTGCCATTTTATTGTTCATTGTTTTCATCTTTTTCTTAAATAAGTCCCTTTAACATTTTATATAATAATGGTTGGGTGATAGCAAACTTCTCTAGTTTTTTCTTGCCTGGGAAACTCTTTACCTGCCCTCCAATTCTAAATAATAGCTTCACTTGGTAGAGCAATTTTGGCTGCAGGTCCCTGCTTTTCATGATTTTGAGTATTTCTTGCCAATCCCTTTTAGCATGAAAGTTTCTTTTGATAAATCATCTGTCAGTCTTATGGGAAGTCCTCTAGGAGTAGGCGTTAGTAGGTAACTAACTGCTTCCCTCTTGGCACTTTTAAGATTCTATCTTTATGTTTAACCATGAACATTTTAATTACGATGTGCCTTGCAGTGGGCCTCTTTGCATCAATCATGTTTGGGACTCTTTGTGCTTTCTGGACTTGCATGTCTATTTTCTTCACTGAATTAGGGAAATTTTCTTGTATTATTTTCTCAAATAGATTTTCAATTTCTCGCTCTTTCTCTTCTCCTTTGGTGCCCCTATGATGAGAATGTTGGAACATTTGACGTTGTCCCAGAGGCCCCTTACACTATTCTGATGTTTTTGCATTATTTTTTTTATTGTTCTGGTTGGTTGTTTTTTGTTTCCTTATGTTCTAAATCATTGATTTGATTCTTGGCTTCATTCACTCTACTGTTGATTCTCTGTAAATGGTTCTTTATTTTAATTCGTGCATCCTTCACTTGTGACTGGCTCTTTTTTATGCTGTTGAGGTCCACACTAAGTCCCTTGAGCATCCTTATAACCAGTGTTTTGAATTCTTCATCTGATAGATTGCTTATCTCCATTTTGTTTAGTTCTTTTCCTAGAATTTCGATCTGTTCTTTTATTTGGGTCCTGTTTCTTTGTCTTCTCAGTTTGGCAGCCTCCCTGTGTTTGTTTCTATGTATTAGGTAGAGCTGCTATTACTTCTTGTCTTGGTAGCATGGCCTAATGTAGTAAGTGTCCTGTAAGATCCAGTGGCACAGCCTCTCCTATCACCCAAGCTGGATACTCGAGTAGTGCCCTTCATGTGGGCTGAGTACAACCTTCTCTTGTAGTTGAGTCTTGCTTGCTATTGTTAGGTCATTAGAAGGGATTTACCCAGGCCAGTCAGCTGCAAGGACTGGTTCTGACTGCCGATTACCAACCTCCACCCTCTGTGGAGGATCAGCTGTGCAGGGCAGGGTGGTGGTACTGTGATATGATCTGTAGCTATTCATTGGGTGTGCAGACTCTGGGGCTATCCAGGTGGTACAGGCCAAGGTCAGCCTTCACCTGTGTTTTGCCCAGGGCTACCTTGCATGAACTATAAAACAATCTGCAGATGGCTGCTACTTTTGCTGGGCTTGTATGTTCCCAGCTAAAGACAAGCTATAAACCTAGGCTGGCAGCTGCTAGTGCCAGGTTGGGGTCACTTAGCAAGAGGAATAAGGGCTGGGGTTTCACTGAGACCAGCTGTTGCTTGTTTGGTAGAATTTAGGAAGTTGAGAAGCATGAGCCAAGGCCAGCCATTCATATGGAAAAAAACACCTTTAACAATGGGTAGGCCCATAAGTTGGGTGGGAAAGAGCCTCAGGAGATGTCTAGGGTGAGGAAAACAGTGTTAGCCAGGTCGATGGTGTCTCAGATGTAGCACCCACCTGCCATCTCTGTGGCTCTGTGGGGTGAGGGTTCAGAAAAGGGACAATGGGATCTGCCTGCCTTTTTGTCTGGGAGAAAGCTGTCCTCCAGCTCTCTTCCTGATGTCAGACACTTCAGTTCCTCCCTATATGCCACCTGCACCTTTCAAGCTACTACCCTGGTGCTAGAACTCAGAGGAAGTGAGTCAGAGTAAATCTGTGTGTGGGTTCTTTAAGAGGAACTGGCTGGGACTCCAGAAATTTATTCCACTGACTGAACCCCCATTGGTTTCTGCAGCCAGAAATTATGGGGACTTATTTTCCTGGCACTGGGTGTCCTGGTGTGGGGCTGAGACTCCTCACTCCTGAAACATCTTTCCTAAATTTTTATCCACCACATGTGGATGTGGGACCAGCCTGTTCCACATCACCCCTCATACCAGTCAGGATGGATGTAGTCTCTTTAATTCTGTTGTCACTGGACTTTCATTCAACTTGATTTCTGCAGTTCTCAGTGATTATCATTCTAAAGTTTAGTTGTAATTTTAATGTGGTTGTGTGAGGAGGCAAGTTTTGTTTATTTCACTTTCATCTTGACTGGAAATTGAAACTGCTTTTCCAATGTTATGAAAAAGAAAATGTTTCTTTCTCTCTTTTTCATCTATTATGCCAGACATATAATTGACATATCATCAATTTTTAAATAAACTCTATCTTTACCTTTAAAAAAGAAAAAAAAGACACACAGTCTAATGGAACAAATTGAGAGTTCATAAATAAACCCATGCATATATGGGTGACTAATTTATGACAAAGCCCAGAATATGCAATGGAGAAAGGAAAGTCACTTAAAAAATCAGTTTTGGGAAAACTGGACAACCATATGCAAAAGAATGAACCTAGACTGCAATTTTATGCCATACACAAAAATTAGCTCAAAATGTACTAAAAGTTTGAATAAGCAGACCTGAAAAAATCAAATATCTGAAAGAAAACAGAGACACTAAGCTTCTGAACATTGGTCTTAGAGGTATTTTTGTGAGTTTTACTCCAAGGTAAGGGAAACAAAAGCAAAAATAACCAAATTGGACTGTATCAAACTAAAAAGCTTCTGCATTGCAAAAAAACTCGAGGGGTTAGGAGTAGAAATGTCTAGGTTGCTGTGGAGAAGCCTATTGATCAGTCTTCCAGACAGTTTTCCTTTACAGTCTTCTTGACAGACCTTGAGTCCCTGGGTGTGCAGTTAGCTCAGCAAAGGAAACTCCAGCCAGTAGTCCTTGACTAGATGATCTCAGCTGTCCTGAAACTCCCCAGGCTCTGCAGATGCTCAGTCTGAAGGGGGAGTGAAGGAAGGAGGGTTGGGAGTAGAGGGTACCTTCCAGTCAACACTAAGAAAGCCAACAAGGTGCCCTGGCTGATGCAGCTCAGTGAATTGAACGTGGGCATGTGAACCAAAGAGTTGCTGGTTTGATTCCCAGTCAAGGCACATGCCTGGCTTGCACACCAGGTCCCCAGCAGGGGGCTTGGGAGAGAGACACAACTACGCGTGGATGTTTCTCTCCCTCTCTTTCTGATTCCCTTCCCCTCTCTCTAAAAAATAAGTAAATACAATCTTTAAAAAAGAAAGCCAACAAGGTGCCTGACTTTGTGACCACACACCTTACAAAGGATTTATGCAACCTACCTCATCCTTAAAAAGAGTAAAAGGAAACTTAGCAAAAATAAATATGACACAAACAGCTTCAGGCTTTCTGTGTAGACAACATTCTTGGGTCTAGAGTGGCAGAAGACATTTAACTACATAAGAAAGTCCTTCAAATTTCTCATCTGAAACTTTCAATGAATATGAGTCATGGATTTCTTTTCCACTGGTGTCTTCTTGTAGTAGAGTCAGTACAAGAGAAAACCAAAATCCCAGTAGCTCCGGTTCTCTCCCCTTCGTCCCGAGAGGAGCTGGGGTCTGGCATCCCGGGTCAGGGACCTGGAATCCCCAGGCGAATCCCTCTTTTGGGCAGAGTTTAGGAAGGAAGGAGGTTCCCCAAGACTGAAGTTCACAGGACTATTGCGGCCCCTACTGGCCTCAATGCAGACTCCGAAGCTCCAGATTCTTTTTGGTAACTGCTAAGAAAGAATGGAGGAAAATAAAATGAAATGCACCCAACACGACCCAGAAATTTAGTCTCACCACACCACGACTGATTTAGAAACGCCACTTTGTATTTCAATTATTTTCTGCCTATGCAGAAACAGGACAATCGGTGCAATTACACGATGTGCCGTGTGCAGACCCCTCATCTGCCAGCACTCAGTGCCTTTTTACCCCCAAATCCGGGGTTGATCCGGGCGAGGGGGTGGCGCTGGCGCAGTAGCTGGGCCGCTGGGCTCTGCTGGCGGTGTCCACCGGGACCGAGCCACTCTGAGGACCGGGTGTCGAGATCCAACTCTTGAGCGGGAGGCGAGAGCGCGGTGAGCGCAGTGGGGAGGCCCAGACCGCGGACAGAGCAGGAACTTACGAGCTCCGAAACCTCCTCTTCGGGAACAGGTTTTGAAGAAGTGGGGAGGGTAGGGGAAGGTGGCTTCTAGAGGAGACCCTGTCTCTGCAACTCGGGTTCGAGGTCCGAATCACGGAGGCAAAATTTCTGCCAGAACAAAGGAGCATTCCTCTGCAGTGTCCCTCCTCCCATCGTCTTGGCTGCTCTGAGTCTTCAGAACAGGACCTGGGGCTTCCCGGGGTTCCCCTCCTCCTTCCCCGCCTCATCTCCCCGTCCTCCTCGCAGTCTTCCTCCTCCTTCCTTCCTTCACCTCCTTCGCTACCCTCCCCCTCATGTCCCTGCTCCCCTGACGCAGCCCGAGCTCTAAGGAAGGTCCATTGGAGGGTCGCGCAGTTCCACGGGAAGTGAGGGAATCTTGGAGAAACAGAAGGCAGAGAGTCTGCAACCAGTGCTCGAGGCCTGGGCAGCGCGAGCCTCCTGGAGCCGGGCGATCCCGGCCTAAAGAACTCGGCTTGGGCACCGCTCACCAAGGACTAGTGGAACCGCGGGTGCGGGGCGCTCTTTTATTGCTTCCACTGAGAAAACCTATGGTTCTGCATTGCGCCCTCTAGTGGCCAAGTCAGTAGGGCACAAAGTGATCTGCGCTGAATGCTGGGCTAGATACTCAAGACCTTGATATTAAATGTCCAGCGAGCTACCAACGGAAGTACAAAGAAAAAAGTTAGGTTCTTCTCTTCTGGCTAGAAGCGGGTTTTGGAAAAGCAACTACATAGTGTTTTCGGATTCAGAAAGTGGATAGTCCCTCAAATACGAGACTGGGGATCGTTGCTAGATAGGAGAAAAACTAATGAGACTAGAACCCGCAACCAGCCACAGCAAGCCCTCTAGTTTTTACACTTCCAGAGGCACAGAGGCTCAACTGACGCTCTCTCGCCTCTGTCTGTTGCACAACTCAACATCTGAACGTCTGGACCCTCGACCAGAGAGTGGGGTCTTAGACTGACGGGTGGGAAAGGAGAGAGGAGAAAAGGTTTTGACCCTTAGACTAAAGCACACTGGTCGATTCAGTGGAGGATTATAAATAAGACACAGCTTTGGTGTGTATCCTGTTAACAGTGGCTGCCCTTAGGAAAGTTAGTGTGGGGGACAGATAGTGAATTTTTCTTCTATACATTTTTTATTGTCATTTACAAAGAGAATATATTCATGTGTTTCTTATGTTTTTAAATTATATTTTATTGACTATACTATTACAGTTGTCCCAAATTTCCCCCCTTTGCTCCTTCCATCCAGCACTCCCCACTTCCTCAGGTCATCCCCACACCATTGTTCATGTCCATGGCTAATGCTATAAGTTCTTTGGCTACTCCATTTCCTATGCAGCACTTTACACCCCCCATGACTACTCTGTAACTAGCTATGTGTACTTCTTAATCCCCTCTCCTCTTCACCCATTCCCCCACATACCACTTCCACCTTTTTTTAGATTCAATTGTTGATATGTATCTATTGCCATTTTACTGTTCATAGTTTTTATCTTTTTGTTCTTAAGTCCCTGCAACATGTCATATAATAATGATTTGGTGATGGCAAACTCCTTTAGTTTTCTCTTGTCTGGAAAGCCCTTCATATGTCCTTCAATTTTTTTTCTTTTTTATTGTTATTCAAGTACAGTTGTCTCCATTTTCCCCCACCACTCACCCTCATCACAGCCATCCCCACCTTCCACCCTTGATCCTACCCTCTCTTTGGCTTCATCCGTGTGTCCTTTATACATGTTCCTTGAGGATCCTTGCCCTTCCCAGCTCCAACCCCAATTACCCCCTACCCACTCACATCTGGTTACTGTCAGTTTCTTCTTTATTTCCATGTCTTTGGTTTTATTTTGTTTGCTTGTTTGTTTTGTTGATTAGGTTCCACTTATAGGTGAAATCATATGGCATTTTTCTTTCACTGCCTGGCTTATTTCACCTAGCATAATTCTCTCCAGATCCATCCATGCTGTTGTGAAGGGTAGGAGCTCCTTCTTTCTTTCTGCTGCATAGAATTCCATTGTGTAAATCTACCACAGTTTTTTGATCCACTCATTTACTGATGGGCATCTAGGCTGCTTCCAACACTTGGCTATTGTAAATTGTGCTGCTATGAACATTGGAGTGCATAGGTTCTTTTGAATTGATGCTTCAGGATTCTTAGGGTATAATCTCAGCAGTGGAATTGCCTGGTCAAAAGACAATTTCATTTTTAGTTTTCGGAGGAAATTCTACACTGTTTCCCACAGTGGCTGCACCAATCTGCTTTCTCACCAATGGTGCACTAGAGTTCCCTTTTCTCTACAACCTTGTCAGCACTTGTTGTTTGTTGCTTTGTTTATTAGTGGTTTTTCATTGTGGTTTTAATTTGCATCTCTCTGATGGCTAATAATGCTGAGCATCCTTTCATATCTCTCTGGTCCTTCTGTATGTCCTCCTTGAAGAAGTGTCTGTTCAGGTACTTTGCCCATTTTATTTATTTATTTATTTAAAGTATTTTTATTGATTATGCTATTACAGTTTTCCCAATTTTTCCCCTTTATCTCCCCCTCCACCTTGCCCCCAAGCCTCCAGCATTGTCCCCCACTCCTTAGTTCATGTCCATGGGTTGTACATATAAGTTCTTTGAGTCCTGTTTCCTGTACCATTTTTTATCTCTGCCCATCTATTTTATACCTACTAATTATGCTTCTTTCCCCTGGTACCTTCCCCCTGATTCCTCCCTTTCCCCTTCCCACTGAAATCCCTCCATGTGATGTTCATTTCTCTGATTCTGTTCCTGTTCTGGTTGTTTGCTTAGTTTTTGTTTTCATTGTTTTTTTTTTCTTTTAGGTTCATTTGTTGATAGTTGTGATTTGTTGTCATTTTACTGTTCATATTTTTGATCATCTTCTTTTTCTTAGATAAGTCCCTTTAACATTTCATATAATAATAGCTTGGTGATGATGAACTCCTTTAACTTGACATTATCTTGGAAGCGCTTTATCTGACCTTCCATTTTAAATGAAAGCTTTGCTGGATAGAGCAATCTTGGATGTAGGTCCTTGCCTTTCATGACTTCACATACTTCTTTCCAGCTCCTTCTTGCCTGCAAGGTTTCTTTTGAGAAATCAGCTGATATCCTAATGGGCCCCTCTTTGTAGGTAACTCTCTTCTTTCCTCTTGCTTCTTTTAGGATTTTCTCTTCATCTTTAATCTTGGGTAATTTAGTGGTGATTTGCCTTGTTTGGGACTCTCTGAGCTTCCTGGACTTCCTGGAAGTGTATTTCCTTTGCCAGATTGGGGACATTCTCCTTTATTATGTGCTCAAACAACTTTTCCACTTGTTGCTCATTCTCATCTCCTTCTGGTACCCCTATAATTCGGATGTTGGAACAATTAAACATGTCCTGGAGGTTCCTAGGCCTCTCCTCATTTTTTTGAATTCTTGTTTCTTCATTCTTTTCTGGTTGGATGTTTCTTTCTTCCTTTTGGTCCACACTGTTGATTTGAGTCCCAGTTTCCTTCCCATCACTATTGGTTCCCTGTACATTTTCCTTTATTTCACTTAGAGTAGCCTTCATTTTTTCACCTAATTTGCAACCAAATTCAACCAATTCTATGAGCATCCTGATTACCAGTGTTTTGAACTGTGCATCTGATAGGTTGGCTTCCTCTTTGTTGCTTAGTTGTATTTTTTCTGGAGTGTTGATCTGTTCTTTTGTTTGGGCCAGTTATTATTATTTTTTTTTATCTTGATATACCTGTTATGTTGTGAGGGTCAGAGCTTTAGGTGTTCACTGGGGTGGGGTAAACCTCATCGCTCTGTTGTGATGCTGTATGTGGAGTAGGGGTCTGAGAGGGAACAATGGGTCTTGCTCCACTCTCTGCTGGATTTCCATCACTTCCCCAGCTTCCCACAAGCAAATTGGGCCCTTCTGGTGCTGATTCTCATGTGGGTGGGTTTGTTTATGTTCTAGGACTCTGTGGGTCCCTCCAATGAACTTTCCTGTGAGGCTGGGAGTTTCTCTCACTGCCACCTCAACCCCCACTGGTGTTTTCAGTCAGTAGTTTGAGGCTTTATTTCCCCGAGCTAGGACCCTGGGTTGTGTGATCTGTCCTGTTCCTGCTTTATCGCTTGGTTTATCTGCACGCAAATGTAGGACTGCCCAGTCCACCAGCCACTGCCTTGCTGGCCAGATGCAGCCTTGTGCACCCCGTTCCACAACCCACCACCTTGCTGGGTCCACTAGCCACTGCTTTGCCACGAGTCCTCTCCACCCTGGCTGCCTGACTCCGCCCCTCCTACTGGTCTGAATGAATGTGTCTTCTTTAACTCCTTGGTTGTTGAACTTCCATACAGTTCGATTTTCTATCAGTTCTGGTTGTTTTTTGTTTTCAAATTGTTGTTCCCCTTCTTTTGGTTGTGCAAAGAGGCCCAGTGTGTCTATCTATGCCTCTGTCTTGGCCCAGAAGCTTTTTATTTTGATGAAGTCCCATTTGTTTATTATTTCCTTTATGTCCCTTGCTGTAGGGGACATATTGGTGAAAATATTGCTGCATGGAATGACTGAGATTTTCCTGCCTATGTTCTCCTCTATGACTTTTATGGTGTCATGATATATTTAAGTCTTTTATCCACCTTTAATTTATTTTTGTGTACAGTGTAAATTGATGGTTGAGTTTCATTTCTTTGCATGTAGCTGTCCAGATCTCCCAACACCATTTGTTGAAGAGGCTTTTCTTACTCTGTTTTATGCTTCTACCCTCTTTGTCAAATATTAATTGACCATAGAAACTTGGGTTTATTTCTGGGATCTATATTTTATTCTGTTGATCTATGTGTCTGTTTTTATCGCAGTATAAGACTGTTTTGATTACTGTGGCCTTGTAATATAGTTTGATGTCAGGTATTGGGATTCTTCCTACTTTGTTCTTCTTTCTCAATATTACTGGGGCTATTTTGGGTCATTTATGGTTCCATATAAATTTTTGAAATGTTTTTTCTATATCTGTGAAATATATCATTGATATTTTATAGGGATTGCATTTAATCTATAAATTGCTTTGGGTAATATGGGCATTTTGATTATGTTAATTTTTCCAATCCATGAACACAGTATATGCTTCCATTTGCCCTTCAATTCTAAGTGATATCTTTGCTGGGTAGAGCAATCTTGGCTGTAGGTGCCTGCTTTTCATGACTTTGAATGTTTCTTGCCAATCCTGTCTAGCCTGCAGTTTTTTGTTTGTTTGTTTTTGTTTTTTGAGAAATAACTGAGTCTTACGGGAACTCCCCTGTAGGTAATTTACTGCTTTTTTCTTGCTACTTTTAAGATCTTCTCTTTATCTTTAACTTTGGCATATTAATTATGATGTGCCTTGGAGTGGGCTTCTTTGCATCCATCTCATTTGACACTCTCTGTGCTTACTGGACTTGCCCGTCTAGTTCCTTCATTAAATTACAGAAGTTTTCTTTCATTATTTTTTCAAATAGATTTCAAATTTCTTACTCTTTCTCCTATCCTTCTGGTACCCCTATTATGTGAATATTGGAATGCTTGAAGTTATACCAGAGGCTGCTTACACTATTCCCATTTTTTTGGATTCCTTTTTCTTCTTGTTCTGATTAGTTGTTTAATACTTTATGTTCCAAATCACTGATTTGATTCTTGGCTTCACCCACTCTACTGTTGTTTCCCTGTAAATTTTTCTTTATTTAAATTAATATATCTTTCATTTCCAACTGGATTTTTTTATGCTGTTGAGGTCCTCACTAAGTTCCTTGAGAATCCTTATAACCAGTGTTATAAGCATCTAATAGATTGCTTATCTCCCTTTTGTTCAGTTCTTTTCTTGGAGTTTCAATCTGTTCTTTCTTTGGGTTTTTTTGTCTCCTCATTTTGGCAGGCTCCTTGTGTTCGTTTCTATGTTTAGGTAGAGCTACTCTGACTCCCTGTCTGGTAGTGTGGTCTAATGTAGTAAGTGTCCAGTAGGGTCCAGTGGCACGGCCTCCCCTATCATCCTAGCTGGGTACTGGACGTGGACCCTTCCTGTGTGCTGAGTACACCCTCCTCTTGTAGTTGAGCCTTGATTGCTTTTGGCAGGTCAATGGTGGGTATTCACCCAGGCCAGTCAGCTGCAAGGACTGGCTGTGACCACTGACCACCAACCTCCACCCTCTGTGGAGGATCAGCTGTGGAGGATCAGGATGGTGGTGCTCCAACATGGTCTGTAGATGTTCATTGGGTACACAGGCCCTGGGATTTCCCAACTGGTGCAGGCCAAGGTCAGCCCCCACCTGTTTTGCCTGGGGCCACACTTTCTGAGGTATAAAGCAATCTGAGATGGTTGTTACTTATGCTGGGCTTGGAGATTCCCAGATGGACCCAAGATGTGAATCCAGGCTGGCTGCTGCTAGTGCCAGCCCTGGGGACACTTAGTAAGAGGTATGGGGGCTGGGGGCTCACTGAAGCTGGCTGTTGTTTGTTTAAGAAGATTTAGGATGTTGTGGAATAAGAGACAGGACCAGCCATTCATATAGAAAAGCATCTTTGGGTTGGGGGGTCCAAAAGTTGGGTGGGACAGAGTCTCTGGGGATCTCCAGGGTGGGGCAAACAGTGTTAGCCAGGTTGATGGAGTCTCAAATATGGCATCAGCCTGCCAGCCTTGTGGTTCTGTGGTGGGAGAGTTCAGAAAAAGGACTATGGCCCGCCTTTCTGTCTTGGAGTAAGCTGTCCCCCAGCTGTTGCCTTGATGCCAGACATTTCACTTTCTCCTTGTATGCCACTGGTACCTTTCAAGCTGCTACCCAAGTGGTGGAGCTCAGACAGAGTGAGTCTGATTAAGTCTGTGTGTGGGTTCTTTAATAAGAATTGCTTGGGACTCCAGAAGTTTCTTCCACTGTCTCAATGCCTGCTGATTTTTGCAGCCAGAAGTTATGGGGGTTTTCTTTCTGGCACTGGAACACTGGGCTGGGGTCCTGGTGTGGGCCTGGGACTCCTCACTCCCTAGATATCCCTCCTGAATTTTTATCTACCACACGTGTTTATGGAACCAACACATTCTGTGTTTTTGCACCCCCTGCCAGTCTGGATGGTTGCGGGTTTTTGTTTTTTGTTTTTGATTTCGTAGTTGTCAGACTTCCATTCAAGTCGATTTCTGATGGTTCTGAGTAATGGTTGTTCAATATTTTAGTTGTAATTTTGATGTGATTGTGCAAGGAGGCAAGCCATGTCTGCCTACACTGCCATCTTGACTGGAAGTCATGTGTTTCTTATGTTTAAAAAAGAAAGATAATGAGGAAAAAATGAAAGATAGTTTATATGCTAGTACAGAGGCAATTTAGTTGGAGAGGAGGAAGAAGTGCCACTTTAGGGAGAGAACTCTGAGAGTGCACCAGAGTTCTGAAAATATCACAGGGAAGACAAGGGAGTTTAGGCATGGGGCTGAACAGCATTCTCCTAGAGGCGGGTTGTTTAACAGGTGGGTTCTTTAGGGATCTATCTCCACCCTCTTAATTTCCTCTAATCAGTTCTCAAAACAAAAACTTTTTTTATCTGGGGATGCATGGTAATGGAGTCTAAGGTGGGAGGGGCTTTTTCTAAGTGTATTTTACTATAGTTTTATTTTTTAAATCATGTCAATGTTTACATATTCCAAAACAGACTGAAAAAACTAACCTTAGAAATGAGGGGGGGGGGGAAGCAGAACAAATGGATTTAATTATATATTAAATGATAATAAAGTCACATAGACTATAATTAATTCAAGCAAATTTTGAAGGCAGTGTTTGTCTGTATACCCATAGTAGGGTATGTCCTACAGACATCTTGAACTTAGTAGTTTTATTGTTGATAATTGAATTAGTATAATTGTGAAGCTATTTTGTGTGTATTGTAGGATAAAGAAAATTAGTAAAAAAAAAAAGAAGAGGTTGATATTGTCAGGAATCAAGGTAATCATCTTGGAAGAAGGAAGACAGGATATATGGAAAAAGTTGAGGAAGAACTCTTTTGTGTTGGATTGGAATTGGAGCTATATCCATATCAACTCATGATATCCACTGATAGGTCTAGAAACAATGATACCCCAGTGTCAATGAGCACATTTAGTGCTTGTTTTCTAAATACCATTTCCCTTGAAAAATTAATATTCATTGTAGAAGTGTCTGCTCTGGAATTGGGGGAATAAAAGTATAAGATGAGCCTGGAATTTTTATGCACAAAGATTAGTAGAGACATGTCAGAAGGTCACAGAAGCCAGTTTGAAGAGGTAGGCTGGTCAAATTAGGGACCATTGGAACATCAAAAAGAATAATGATTATAATGCATTATAACATATTGAATAAGAAAAAAATCCGCCTGGCTGGTGTAGCTCAGTGGATTGAGCGCGGGCTGCGAACCAGGCATCGCAGGTTCGATTCCCAGTCAGGGCACGTGCCTACGTTGCAGGCCATGTCCCCCAGCAACCGCACACTGATGTTTTTCTCTCTCTCCCTCTCTCTCCTCCTTCCCTCTCTAAAAATAAATAAATAAAATCTTAAAAAAAAGAAAAAATCCATATAATATACATGACATATACACATAGCATAATCCATTTAATATACTTAAAGAAAAGATGGGAAGGAAAGCTGTACTTTATAGAATAGTAAGTGTGGAAGGAATAATGTTGTTCTGAAGAGAGTCCAGGCTTACAAGAAGTATTTGTTTTCATCTTTTTGAGTGGACCAAAGCCAACTAGGGTGACTCCTTTACTTTTTGTTTACCTCAGGTTTTAGATGTGTTTATATTCTTGACTGTGTATTTACCTGTTGGTGAAAGGGCAAAATGTCAACCTCATTACCTTAGTTCCTCCCTGCAGTCAAATTTCCACTTCTAAGGCATGGTTTCATTCACATAAGTGCTTAGCAGTTTTCTGGTTCAATACAATTATTCTGAATTTTAATTGTATTTAGCAAATTTTATTTGTATAGCTGTACAAAGAAGTGTTGATTAATGCCCATAAACATTCTTGTAAATATATAGTTAATATATCTGGATAATAAGACTTGAGTGTTAATTTCTTTCTGGAAGCTTTGTAAAACCTCTAGGGTTGTAATTTGTTTAGGGTTGGGGTGAAAGAAGTATTTGATTTCCTTAGCTTTACTGAGATCAAGAACTAATAATTATCCAGACTACTATTAGGATTTAGCTGCTGCACCTAAAACTATATGGATCCTTTCCCCCTAAGATCCCTGTATGTGTCAGTGTTGCTGGCCTATAGGAAGGGACATCATTTAATATCTGTTAAGCCTGGGATTCCATAAGCCATACACCATTTAAGAGGCCATTTTCCTGAGAGAACTTTGTAGTAATTATTTCTATAGGTGAAGTATGGCTTTTATTTTTTATAATGGGATTGCACACCAAATTTAACATTTGTGGCATGTTATGATATATATCTAATTACATTCTGGTAGGAAGAGTGATGATTCTTATTGAATATCTCTGAGTAACTACAAGATTGTGAGAAGCAAAGGAATTTAATTAAGGCACCTTCCATTATGTTTAACCGCTGTAACATTGTGCTGAGGTGCTGAGTAGTTTTGTGGGCCAATGAATACACATTTTCTATAGAATCATTATTCTTAAATTTTCTTGATCATTAAGTAGTTCACAATCTATAGTAAGATTTTCACAGTATTTTTTTTCTTTTACTATTGCAAAGAGTCAGCTGACACAAAATGCCATTTAAACAATGTTTCATTCCAGTTTGTACAACAAACAGACTTTGTTAAATTGAAGACTCAGGGTATATTAAAAAGAAAAGGGATTTTCTCAGATGCACACTAAAAAGAGAGTATTACCGACCATTTGATTTTTTTGGGGGGGGGTTCATTTAGCACTAGTAACTAGTTCATGTTTTGTTAATTTGGTGTAAATAATTTACTTCCACAAAGTCATCCGCTTCTGGGTAAAAGAGTCCTAGATAGCCCAGGCCAGGTAGCTCAGTTGATTAGGGCATCATCCCAACATGCCAAGGTTTGAGATTCAATCCCTGGTCAGGGCATATACAAGAATCAATCAATAATTCTTATTCTGGGATCTGTCTCTTGCTTCAACAGAGTTTGGATGGAACAGACCTAGGGATACCCCTTCTTTCCAACTACCCTCCATCCTCTTTTCTAGTCACCACCTTTGAAACCACCTCAGCCATCCTCGGCCTCTGAGACCAGCCAGCACTGTTTTTCTGTTTGTTTGTTTTTTTTTTTTACCTTAATTCTTCATTGCCAAACAACCATGAGCTCCCAAATCCAAAATAATTATTCCATCAAGGTGGAGGCTTCCATCAACAGCCTGGCCAACATGCATCTGCGGGCCTCCCACACCTACCTGTCTCTGGGTTTCTATTTTGACTGTGATGTGTGCCTCTGCAGGGCAAGTGCCACTTCTGAGAGTTGGCTGAGAAGCATAGGGGCTCTGAGTGTCTCTTAAAGCTGCAAAACCAGAAGAATGGTGGCCTCATTCCTCTCCAGGATATGGCAAAGCCTTCCCAAGATGAGTAGGGTAAAATTCAGGATACCATGGAAGCCACCTTGACCTTGGAGGAGAACTTGAACCAGGCCCTTTTGGATCTGCATGTCCTGGGTTCTACCTGCACAGACCCTCACTCTGTGACTTACAGGAGAACCATTTCCTGGATGAGCAGGAAACTCCTCAAGAAGATGGGCGACTGCCTGACTAACATCCACAGGCTGGGTGGCCCCCAGGCTGGGATGGGTGAGTATCTCCTTGAAAGGCTTACCCTGAAGCATGACTAGGAGGCCTTTGGAGCCTATAGGATTTTGAGAGGCCCCTCTGAACTTCCCTGGTATCTGGCTTTTGCCTGAGTCTCATCCTGAAACTCCACCCTGGAACCCTGTCCAATGCATTGTACCAAATGGAAACAATAAAGCTTTTTGTAGCAAAAAAGGGGGGGGAAAAAAAACCTATGCAGCACAATTTACAATAGCCAAGTGTTGGAAGCAGCCTAGGTGTCCATCAGTAAATGAATGGATCAAAAAACTCTGGTACATTTACATAATGGAATACTACACAGCAGAAAGAAAGAATGAGCTCCTACCCATCATGACAGAATGGATGGATGGATCTGGAGAACATTATGCTAAGTGAAATAAGCCAGACAGTGAAAGACAAATACAATACAAGTTGAAAGACAAATACTTCTCATCTATAAGTGGAACCTAATCAGCAAAGCAAACAGGCAAGCAAAATAAAACCAGAGACATGGAAATAAAGAAGAAACTGACAGTAACAAAAGGGAAGCTGGGAGAGGATAATGGGGGGAAAAGGAGGGAGAGTCATTAAGGAACATGTGTAAAGGACACATGGACAAAGCCAAAAGGGGCTAAAATTGAGGGTGGGAGATAGGGATGCCTGGGGTGGGGGTAAGTGGTGGGGGAAAATGGAGACAACTGTACTTGCATAAAAATAAAATATGTGAAAAAATATATAAATAAATATAAATAAATAAGTAAAATAGACAAAGGACAGCACATGATTCTAAAAATAAATAATAAATTAATTAATTTAATGAAATAAAAATAAGATGCCACCCTCAGAATCCATTCTGAGCTCAGACTGACTCTTGATCTGGTAGATCCCTGGATTTTCAAATTCCATTACTCCGTCCCCAGATATCCTAACTCTAGGTCACTATCCCAGACAACCTATAAGAATCAGCTCTGCTAACTTGCGGGGGGCGGGGGTGGGAAGAAATAGCATCTTCATGTTAGCATATGTTCCATTTTATGGATACATCAAAGACCCCAGGTATTCAAAATATACTGAGTGTGTCCCCACCCCCAGAAATATTTTTCTGAGATCGTGTTAAATGTAACACCCATCCAACTATCCAATCCCAACACCTAAATTGTAACTGTGACCAGAACTATTGTAATTGATAACAAAGACCCCTAAAAACAAGAACTAAATTAGGGCTGCAGTTCACAGTTTTGAGAATCTGTTGGCCTGAAGTTACAACTCCTCCCACCCCCCTCCCCACACTCCAGATCCAGCTCTTCAGGTCTGCAGTCATTTTTGTGACTTTCAGGTATTTGATATTCTTTTTTTAAAATTGTTTTTCAACTACAGTTTTCTGCCTTTCTCCCCAACTCCTCCACCTCCCTCCCCCATTTCCAGCCCCTCTTGTTGTCCATATGTCCTTTATAATTGTTCCTGTAAACCCTTCACCCTTTTCCCCTTTTATCCCCTCCCCTCTCCCTTCTGATCACTGTCAGCCTGTTCTCAATTTCAGTGTCTTTGGCTATACTTTGCTTGCTTGTTCATTTTGATTAGGTTGTTCTTGTTGATTTGCTTGTTCTTGTTGATTAGGTTCCACTTATAAGTGAGATCATATGGTATTTGTCTTTCATCACCTGGATTATTTCACACTTACCATAATGCTCTCCAGTTTCATCCATGCTGTCGTGAAGGGTAGGAGCTTTTTCCTTCTTTCTGCTGCATAGAATTCCATTGTGTAAATGTACCATAGTTTTTGGATCTATTCATTTACTGATGGGTCCCTAGGTTGCTTCCAGCACTTGGCTATTGTAAATTGTGCTGCTATGAACTTTGGGGTGCATTGGGTTCTTTTGGGTAGGTGTTTCAGGGTTTTTAGGATATAATCCTATCAGTGGAATTGCTGGGTCAAAAGGCAGATTCATTTTTATTTTCTGAGGAAATTCCATACTGTTTTCCACAGTGGTTGCACAAGTCTGCAATCCCACCAACAGTGCACTGGGGTGCCCTTTTCTCCACTCCCTCTCCAACATTTTTTGTTTGTTGCTTTGGTTATGATGGTTATTCTACTGATGTGAAGTGGTATCTCATTGTGATTTTAATTTGCTTCTCTCTGATGGCTAGTGATGCTGAGCATCCTTTCATATGTCTCTGGGCCCTCTGTATATCCTCCTTGGAGAATCATCTGTTCAAGTTATTTGCCCATTTTTTAATTGTTTTTTTTTTTTTTTTTGGTCTTCCTGGAATGGAGTCATGTGAGTTCTTTATATATTTTGGAGATCAAACCCTTGTTTGAGGTATCATTGGCAAATATGTTTTCCCATAAGGTTGGTTCTCTTTTCATTTTAATGCTGTTTTCTTTAGCTGTGCAGAAGTTTTTTTATTTTGATGGGATCTCATTTGTTTATTCTTTCCTTTATGTCCCTTGCTGTAGGGGACATATCAGTGAAAATATTGTTGTGTGGAATATCTGAGATTTTCCTGCCTATGATCTCCTCTAGGACTTTAATGGTGTCAAGACTTATATTTAAATCTTTTATCCACCTTGAATTTATTTTTGCATATGGTCTAAGTTGGTGGTCAAGTCTCATTTTTTCATAAGTAGCTGTCCAGTTCTCCCAGCACCATTTGTGGAAGAGCCTATGTTTATTCCATTTTATGCTTCTATTCCCTTTGTCAAATATTAATTGACTATAGAGACTTGGGTTTATTTCTGGGCTCTCTATTCTGTTGCATTGGTCCATGCGTCTGTTCTTGTGCCAGTACCAGGCTATTCTGATTACAGTGGCCTTGTAATACAGTTTGATATCAGGTATTGTGATCCTTCCTACTTTGCTCTTCTTTCTCAAAATTGCAGCAGCTATTCAGGGTCATTTATGGTTCCATATAAATTTTTGAAGTGTTTGCTCTATATCTGTGAAGTATGCCATTGGTACTTTAATAGAGATTGCATTGAATCTATAAATTGCTTTGGGTAGTATGGCCATTTTGATAATGTTAATTCTTCCGATCCATGAACATAGTATATGATTCCATTTGTTTGTGTCTTCCTTAATTTCTTTCTCCAGTGTTGTGTAGTTTTCTGAGTACAGGTCTTTTACCTCCTTGGTTAGGTTTATCCTAGGTATTTTATTTTATTTTTGTTGTTGTTGCTATATCAAATGGATTTTTTTCCCCTGACTTCTGTTTCTAATATTTCAGTGTTGGTGTACAAAAATGCCTTTGATTTCTGGATATTTACTTTATATCCCGCTGTTTCCCCACATTCATTTATTAGGTTGAGCAGTTTTTTTTGTGGAGTCTATAGGGTTTTCTATGTACACTATCATGTCATCTGCAAACAATGACTGTTTTGTTTCCTCTTTCCAATTTGGATAACTTCTATTTCTTTTACTTGTCTGATTGCTGTGGCTAGGACTTCCAATGTTGAATAGGAGTGGTGAAAGTGGACAACCTTGTGTTGTTCCTGATCTTAGTGAGAAAGTTTTTAGTTTTTGTCCATTGAGTATGATGTTGGCTGTAGTTCTCATGTATATGGCCTTTATTATGTTGAGGAATGCTTCCTCTATTCCCACTGTGCTGAGGTTTTGTTTGTTTGTTTGTTTTTTGGTCTTTTTTTTTTTTACCATAAATGGGTGCTGTACCTTATAAAATGTTTTTCCTGCATCTATTGATATGATCAAGTGATTTTTATCTTTGCCTTTGTTTATGAGATGTATTATGTTTATTGGCTTGTGAATTGTACCATCCTGGCATCCCTGGGATGAATCCCACCTGGTCATGGTGTATGATCTTTTTAATATATTGCTAGATGTAGTTTGCCAATATTTTGTTGAGGACTTTAGCGTCTATGTTCATCAGCAGTATTGGCCTGAAGTTTTCTTTCTTTGTTGTATCTTTATCTGGTTTTGGAATTAGGATGATGCTGGCCACATAAAAAGAATTTGGGAGTGTTCCATCTTCTTGGATTTTTTGGAATAGTCTGTGAAGGATAGGGGTTAGCTCTTCCTTAAATGCTTTGTAAAATTCTCCTGTGAAACCATCCTGTCCTGGGCTTTTGTGTGTCAGGAGTTCTTTTATTACTGCTTCAATTTCAACATCTGTTATTGGTCTGTTTCTACTTCTTCTTCTATCAATTTTGGAAGATTATATTTTTCTAGAAATTTGTCCATTTCATCTTAGTTTTCAAATTTTTTGGCATATAGTTCTTTGCAGTAATTTCTTGCAATCCTTTGTATTTCTGTGGTATCAGTTATAATCTTTCCTCTTTCATTTCTGATTGTGTTTATTTGGGTCCTCTCTCTTTATTTCTTGATGAGCCTATTTAAAGGCTTGTTGATTTTGTTTATCTTTTTAAAGAACCAGCTACTGGATTCATTGATCCTTAGAATTGTGCTTTTAGTCTCTATGTCATTTAATTCTGCTCTGATCTTGGTTATTTCCTTCCTTCTACTTGCTCTGGGCTGTCTTTGTTGTTGTTCCTCCAGTTCTTATAGGCATAAAGTTAGGTTGTTTATTTGAAATGTTTCTGTTTTTTTTGCAGTAGGCCTGTATAGCTATGTATTTCCATCTCAAGACTGCCTTTGCTGTGTCCCATAAGTTTTGGGTTATTGTGACTTCATTTTCATTTGTTTCCTAAAACTTTTTGATTTCCTCCTTGATCTCCTTAACCCATTCATTGTTTAATAGCATGCTATTCAATCTTCATGAGTTTGAGTGTTTTTGAATTTTTTCCTTAAGGGTTAGTTTCTAGTTTCAGTCCCTTGTGGTCAGAGAAAATGCTTGATATGATTTCAATTTTCTTGAATGTTTTGAGGCTGATTGTGTGTCCTATTATGTGGCCTATGTTTGAAAATGTTCCTTGTGCATTTGAAAAGAATGTGTATTTTGCTTCTCTGGGATGAAAGGCTCTAGATACATCATTTAAGTCCATTTCATCTATGGCATTGTTCAATGCCATAATATCTTTGTTGATATTTTGTTTGGAAGATCTGCCCATTTTTGACAGTGGGGTGTTAAAATCCCCTACTACAATTGTGTTGCTGTCAATATCTTTCTTGAAATCCTCCAAGATTTTCTTTATGTATTTGGGTGCTCTTATGTTGGGTGCATATATATTTTACAATGTTTATGTCTTCTTGATAGATTCTTCCCTTGAGTATTATGAAGTGACTTTCTGGGTTTCTTTTTATGGCTCTTTTTTTGAAGTATATTTTGTCCAATATGAGTATTGCTACCCCAGCTTTTTTTCCTGTCTGTTTGCTTGGAATATTTGTTTCCAGCCTTTCACTTTCAGTCTGTGTAGGTCTTTTGTCCTGAGGTGGGTCTCTTGTAGGCAGCATATGTTTGTGTCATGCTTTCTTATCCATTCAGCTACTCTATGTCATTTGATTGGAGCATTTAATCTGTCTACATTTAAGGGTATTATTGATAGTTACTTATTCCTTGCCATTTTTTCATATCTTTGTTCCCCTCTCTCTCACTCTCTTCCTTCCTTTTCTTAAAGCAGCCCCTTTAGCATCTCTTGCAGAACTGGTTTAGGGGAGGTGTATTCTTTTAGACATTTTTGTCTGGGAAGCTCCTTATTTGGGCTTCCATTTTAATTGAGAGCTTTGCTGGGTAGAGTAATCTTGGTTCCAGGCCTCTGGCTTTTATTACTTGGAGTATTTCTTGCCATTTTCTTCTGGCTTGGAGCGTTTCCATTGAGAAATCAGCTGATAGGCTTATTGGGGCTACTTTGTATGTTATTTCATTTTTCTCCCTTGCTGCCTTTAAGATTCTCTCTTTGTCTTGGAATTTTGCCATTTTAATTATGATGTGTCTTGAAGTGGGCCTCTTTGGGTTCCTCTTGATTGGGACTTTCTGTGTTTCCTGGGTATGTGTAACTTTTACAGTCATCAAATTAGGGAAGTTTTCTGTCATTACTTTTTTAAACAGGTTTTCTATCCCTTGCTCTTCTTCTTCTCCTTCTGGGGTCCCTATTACATGGATATTGTTACATTTCATGTTGTCTTGCAGTCCTCTTACCACTTGTTCATTCTTTCTGAGTTTCTTCTCCTTTTCTTGCTCTGTCTGGGTGTTTTTCTCTAACTTGTCCTCAGCTCACTGATTCGATCCTCTGCTTCATCCAGCCTGCTTGTAATTCCTTCTAATGTGTTTTTTTTATTTCTGAGATTTTGTTAATTTCTTCCTGGTTTTTGTTTATAGTTTATATTTCCTTTTTCATGCTGATGTAGCTCTTGCTCAGTTCCTTATAGTTGTCTGTGAGCTCTTTGAGCATCTTTATAACCATTAATTTAAATTTTATATCTGATAGTTTGGTTACCTCCATTTCGTTTAGCTCTTTTAGCGCGGAGTCTTCCATTCCTTTTGATTGCATGTTCTTTTTTTGTCTCACCATTTTAGATGACTCTTTTTGTTTTTTCTCTGCTTCCTGGTGTTTTGCTTTGTTAGCTGTCTTTGTAGGGTGAACTTATGTGGTAGGAATTCTATGAGATTCAATGGTATGGTCTCTGATCTCTATGACTGGATGCTCTAGGTTTGCCCTTTCTTCTGTTTGTGTGGGCTCCCTTGTTGTACTTGGGTTTGTACTTTTTTGGTGGTTTCTTTATTGGTGGTTTTTCTCCTCTAGCAGGTATGCTGATGTTCACAGCTCCCACTTATTCTTGTATTTGCTCAGTGGCAGGGGGTAGGCAAAATAGATTAAAACAGCAAGAGAGTATTTTATGGGGTTTAAAGTAACAGCAAGTAGAGAAGAGATAGGAGAATCTTTGGATAAATATAGTGTTAACTGTGACATTTTACCCAATTAGCCACTTTTTATAAAAGGTGAAAGAGAGATAAGACTCTTATTAGAGGGGAGGATGATTGTGAGCTGAATCCCGAAAACAGAGTGCTTGTGCAAGGTTAGATGATGAGATACAGTGAGATTAAAGTATAGAAAGTAGATGCAGTGTGAGAGAGAATAGAGCTAACCATAACAATAACAATGCTCAAGATTGACATGAAGTGGGCTAAGATCCTGGAGGGATGCTGTGTAGTATGTACAATTATATGGAACAACGATTATTTACAATAGTACTGGAACAATAATAATATGACAAGAAATAAATGACTTGGATAAACAGAATAGAAAGTACCCAATCAAGTGTTGGGTGTTATTGGAATATGGGTGAAGTGAAAGAAGGAAAATTAAAATACAATACAGAAAGAGAATAAGGAAAAACAGTCAAGCAATGAAATTAAACAGGGAAATAAATTGAGGTAAACTAAACATAAGGAAGAGAAATTAAAAATAATACTAATAAAAGTGGTAAAAAATAATTGCACACTAATAATAATGCACATGCACAATAAAATGCTAGCTCTCTGGGATAGCAAAGTGACATTTGTCTTAGTTTCCTGGTTTTTGGGGTTAGCCTTGTGCTCCCCCTTTTGATTTGTCTCTGGACCCCTTGTAACTGGTGTCTTATTGTTTCACTTGGATGAAGAAAAAAAGAAAAGAAAAGAAAACAACATAAAAAAAAAGGGGGGCAGGAAGAGAGAGGATCCAAAAAGAAAAAAAAAAAAGCCTCCTGCTGACTTTAAACCTGTTCAGCAAGTTATGCTGGTCTTCCTAGATGCTACAGGAAGAGGGGGCTGGGCTTCACTTTTCTCCCTTCCTTTGGTTCTGAGAGGATGGGGATCAGGTTTGGGTCACACTATTCACAATTTCCTGGCCTCTGGCCAAAGTCTTCTGTGAGCTACCAGGATCAAATCAGCCACTCAGCTGCTCACAGCGTGAGTCAATCTCTGGCACAGAGCCTGAGACAAACGGGGCAGACGGTTCCCCCTACTACTGTCTTTGTGGGTACAGTGCCAGAGCTGCAGGGTGCACTGCTCCCCTCCTCCACTCACTCTGGGTGCACGTAGGGGAGACAGGCTGGGTGCAAGCTCATCTACTGTCCTTAGGCATGCTGTACGAGACCAGCAGGGTGCATGGTTCCCCTCCATCGCTCACTCTGGGAAAGCTGAAATCTCCCTCCAGGCACACCAGGTATTGCTGGAGAGTTCCTTACAAAGCAGCTGCCCACCGTTCTTCAATATTCTTTTTTTTTTTAATTTTAATAATCTTTATTGTATTTTTTCATTACCATTTAGTCCTATTCTATCCCCCTCCCCTTGCAATCACCACAGGGTTGTCCTTGTCCATGAGTCCTTTTTCCATTTTACTCAACCCCTTACACTACTCCTTCCCTTAGCTGTCATCCTGCTATCTATGAGTATGTCTCTATTTTGCTTGTTAGTTCATTTTATTCATCAGATTCCACATGTGAGTGAAATCATATAGTGTTTGTCTTTTTCTGCCCGCATTATTTCACTTAGCATAATGTTCTCCAAGTCTATCCGTACTATGGCAAAGGGTAAAATTTTCTTCTTTTTTTATAGCCAAGTAGAATGTCATTGTGCAAATGTTCTATATTTGTTTTATCCACTCACCTGCTGATGGACACTTGGGCTGCTTCCATATCTTGGCAATTGCAAATAATGCTGCAGTGACCATTGGGATGCTTATGTTCTTTAAAATTAGTGTTTTGGGTTCCTTCAGATATATTCCTAGAAGGGGGATTTCTAGGTCAAAAGGAAGATCCATTTCTAATTTTTTGAGGTACCTCCATACTGCTTTCCACAGTGGCTGCACCAATCTGCATTCCCACCAATAATGCAGAAGGGTTCCCCTTTCTCTACATCCTTGCCAGCACTTGTTTGTTGATTTATTGATGATAGCCATTCCGACAGGTGTGAGGTGATACATCATTGTGGTTTTAATTTGTATTTCTCTGATGATTAGTGACATTGAGCATCTTTCCATGTGTCTATTGGCCAGCTGCATGTCCTCGTTGGTGAAATGTCTATTAAGGCCTTTTGCCCATTTTTAAATTGGGTTGTTTGTCATTTTGGTGTTGAGTTTTGTAAGTTCTTTTTTTAAAAAATTTTATTTATTTTTTATTGTTCAAGTATAGTTATCTCAAATTTTGGATATCAACGCCTTATAAGATGTATCAGCTAATATGTTCTCCCGTTCTGTGGGCTGCTAAATTTTATTTTGTCGATGTTTTCCTTTGTTACGTAAAAACTTTTAGTTTGATGTAGTCCTGTTTATTTTTTTCTATTGTTCCCCTTGCCTGGGGAGATATATCTGATAAAATATTGCTGTGAGCTATGTTGAAGATATTGCTGCCTATATACTGCAACTTTTATGGTTTTGGGTCTAACACTTAAGTCTTTAATCCATTTTAAACGTATGCTTATGTGTGGTGTAAGAAGGTGGTTTAGTTTCATTTTTCTGCATGTATCTGTCCAGTTATCCCAAAACCATTTATTGAATAAACTATTTTTAGATCATTGTAGGTGCTTACTTCCTTTGTTGAATATTAATTGACTATAACGTGTGGGTTTATTTCTGGGGTCCCTATTCTCTTCCATTGATTATGTGTCTATTTTTATGACAGTACCATGCTGTTTTGATAACTATGGACTTATAGTATAATTTTATGCTAGGTAGCATGATTTCTCCAACTTTATTCTTCTTTCTCAGGATTGCTGTTGCTATGCAGGGCCTTTTGTGCTTCCATAAAAAATTTTGAAATATTTGTTCTAGTTCTGTGAAATATGTCATTGGAATCTTGATAGGAATTGCACTGAATCTATAGATTGCTTTGGGTAGTATGGACGTTCTAATGATGTTAATTCTTTCTATCAATGAACATGGTATATGCTTATTTGTGTCTTCTACAATTTCTTTCTTCAGTGTCTTATAATTTGCCAAGTATAGGTCTTTTATATCCTTGATTAGATTTATTCCTAGGTATTTTATTCTTTTTGAAGCAATTATAAATGGGATTGTTTTTTCAAACTGCTTTGCTGAATTCATTTATCATTCTTAGTACTTTTTTGGTGGAATCTTTGGGATCCTGTATGTACAATATCATGTCATCTGTAACTAAAGTTTTATTTCTTCCTTTTCAATTTGGATGCCTTTTATTTCTCTTGTTGTCTGATTGCTGTGACTAAGACTTTCAGTACTGTGTTGAATAAGAGAGGTGACAGTGGACATCTCTGTCTTGTTCCCAATCTTAAGGGGAAAGCTTGTAATTTGTGCCTGTTGAGTATGATGTGGCAATGGGTTTTTCATATATTGCCTTTATTATGTTTAGGTATGTTTCCTCTATTCCCACATTGCTGAGACTTTTTATCATAAATGGGTTCTAGATTTTATCAAATCATTTTTCTGTATCTATTCATATGATCATGTGTCTTTTTTTAATCTTTCATTTTGTGTATGTGGTAAAGTACATTTATTGATTTGAAAATGTTGTACCAACCTGACATTCCTGGAATACCACTTGATCATGTCATATGATGTTTTTATTTCTGTGTTTGGTTTGCCAATATATATATATATATATATATATATATATATATATATATATATATATATATATTTGAGGACTTTAGCACCTAAGTTTATCAGGGATATTGGCCTATAATTTTCTATTTTTGTAGTGTCTTTATCTGGATTTGGAACTAGGATAATGCAGGCCTTGTAAAATGCACTTAGGAGCCTTCTCTCATCTTGAATTTTTAAAAATAATTTGAGGAAAGGTGTTCATTTTTCTCAAAATGTTTGGTAAAATTCACCTGTGAAGCCATATGGCCCTGGGCTTTTGTTTGTTGGGAGTTTTTTTTTTTTTTTATTGCTGCTTCAATATCACTAGGTGTAATCTGTCTATTCAGATTCTCTGATTCTTCCTGATTTAGTTTCAGAAGATTGTACATTTCTAGGCATTTACCCATTTTGTCTAGGTTGTCCAGTTTATTAGCACATAGTTATTCTTAATATTTTATTACAATCCATTGTATTTCTTTGGTATCAGTTGTTATTTCTCCTCTTTCATTTCTGATTTTATTTGGTTGGGTCCTTTCTCTTTTTTTCTTGGTAAATCTGGTTAAAAGTTCTTAATTTTGTTTATCTTTTCAAAGAACCAACTCTTGGATTAACTTTTTAAGACTCTCATTTATTTCTGCCATGATTTCTATTATTTCCTTCCTCCTACTCACTTTGGGCTTTGTTTGTTGTTCTTTTTAAGTTCCTTTAACTGTAAAGTTAAATTGTTTATTTGAGCCTTTTCTTGCTTTTTGAAATAGGCCTGTAATGCTATAAATTTCCCTCTTAGGATTGCTATCCCTGTGTTCCACAGATTTTGGATTGTTGTGTCCTCATTTCCACTTGTTTCAAGGTATCTTTTGATTTCTTCCTTGACCTTGTTGTTGACCCATTCATTGTTTAATAACATGTTATTTAGCTTCCAAGTGTTTGTGTGTTTTCAGTGTTCTCATTGAGATTGATTTCTAATTTCATAGCACTGTGATCAGAGAAGATACTTGATATGATTTCAATGTTTTTAAATTTATTGAGAATTTTTTTTTGTCCTTACATGCAGTCTATCCTTGAAAACGTTCCAGGTGCACTTGAATAGTATGTATATTCTGGTGCTTTGGGGGTGAAATGCTCTGAAGATATATCCATTTAATCTAGTGGGTCATTTAAGGCTGCTGTCTCCTTTTTGATCTTCCTTGAGGAAGAGGTATCCATTGAAGTCAAAGGGGTTTTAAAATCCCCGACTATGACCGTTATTTCTGTCAGTCTCTTCCTTTATGCCCATCAAGATTTGCTTTACATACTTATGTGCTCCTACGTTGGGCGTGTAAATGTTTACTAGGGTTATACCTCTTGATGGATTGTCCTCTTTATCATTATGTAAGGTCCTTCTTTGTCTCTTACTATATTCTTGGTCTTAAAGTCAATTTTGTCAGTTATAAATATTGCTACCTCAGCTTTTTTCCTTTCTATTTGCATGAAGTATCTTTTTCTATCCCTTTACTTTTAATTTGTGTGTGCCTTTCTACCTGAGGTGGGTCTCTTGAAGGCAGCATATATATGGGTCTTATTTCTTTATCCATTCAGCATCCCTGTCTTTTGGTTAGAACATTTAAGCCGTTTACATTTAAAATGATTTTTGATACATACATATTTAATGCCATTTTATTAGACTATTTTCTTCTGGGTTTTTTGTTTGTTTGTTTCCTTCTTCCTCTTTCTCCTTCTAACAAACCCTTTAACATTTGTTGCAGTACTTGTTTGGTGTTAACAAACTACTTTAGCATTTTCTTGTCTGGGAAGCTCCATATTTCTCCTTCAGTTTTAAATGTTAGCCTTGCTGGGTAAAGTAGCCTTGGTTGTAGGTCCTTGCTTTTCATCACCTGAATATTTCATGCTATCCCCTTCTGGCCTGAACTGTTTCTGTTGTGAAATCAAATGACAATCTAATTGGCGCTCCTTTGTATGTAACTACCTGCTTTTCTCTTGTGGCTTTTGGTTTTTCTCCTTGTTTTTAAGCCTTGTCATTTTAATTATGATGTGTTTGGTACAGGCCTCTTTGGGACCAACTTGTTTGGGACTCTCTAAGCTTCTTGGATTTGTATGTCTCTTTTCTTCACCAGATTAATGAAGTTTTTAGTCATGATTTCTTCAGATAGGTTCCCAGTCCCTTGCTCACTCTCTTCTCCTTCTGATATTACAATGATGCAGATGTTGTTATATTTCATGTTGTCCAGAATGTTTCTTAAGCTCTCATTTTTTTAAGTTCTTTTTTTCTTTTTGCTGTACTTCCTGGGTGTGTTTTCTAGTTTGTTTTCCTATCCACTGATTTGATCCTCTACTTCATCTAACCTACTGTTTTTCCCTTCCAGTATATAATTTATTTCAGATATTGCATTCTTTATTTATAACTCGTCCATTTTTATGGTTTGTCTTCTTCCATGCTGTTGAGTACCCTCATAATCATTACTGTAAGCTCTCTGATAAATTGCTTGCCTCCATTCATCGAGTTCTTCTTCTGGAGAATACTCTTGGTTTAGAGTCTGTTTCTTTGTCTTCCTATTTTAGCTGCTCGTTTGTATATGTTTCAATGTATTAGGTAGATCTGCAAGACTCTGGTGCATGCCTAAGTCAAATCGTGACTGTGACTGGTTCTGGGCAACCTGTTTGGGGCTATCAGTGATTCACATTGTGTGTCTCCTTCTGCTGAGCCTGGATGTGTACAGAAAGAACCAGTCTGTGCACAAAGGCTGGCTTTCAGCTGAGTAGGCCTGGAAGTGGGTCAGCTGAAGCCTCAGAGCTCCCAGCAATCTTCCTTTGCCTGCAGGCTTTCTGTAGGGTTAAACAGTAAAAACTCTTCCAGTTGTACTCCTCAGCAGCAGGGCTTAAGCATCACAGGGTGGGGCAGAGTAATTCCTGCTGGCAGGACTACTGCTTCCCTTCATGCTGATGCCATTTGGAGGGAGTTGCTCTGCTTGAGAAAGATGGCTGCTGCAGTATGGGGAATGACTTAGCACAGGGATCTTGGTGGCTGTTCCTTCAGTGCTTTCTCCAGCCACCAGCCCCAGACTCTCCTCAAGTGTCTCTAATCCACTCTGTCCTTCCTCTGCCGAAGCCCAGGGTAAATGACTGCAAATGGAATTTTGTGTGTTGGCCCTTTCAGAGGCTGAGTCTCTAGCCATTTTCCTTGGCAGACAGAAACCCTGCTGGTTTTCACAGTCGTATGTTATTTGGGTTCCTTTCCCAGTTCTGTTGCTACAGGCTGGTGAGCTCAGCTTGGGGTTAAGACCCCACGCTTCTCAGGGTGAAACCCCTGGCCACTGAAATATCCATCCAAGACTTCAGCTGCTGCCTTTGGGTGTCCATGGTTATAAGGCATGTCTTCAGCTAGTGATCAGTTGGTCATTCAGGATGATTTTTCTATAATTTAGTTGTAATTACAGATTGGTACTGCAAGGAGGTTAGTGTTGCTACTACTTATTCCTCTGCCATCTTGGGTCTCTGTTCAATATTCTTACCTGATGTTCTCATCATAAGCTATCACTAGCAGAAGGGTTTTGGAAGCTGTAATGAAGGGAAATTAGTTTAAGAATAGTTGATAAGTCTGTGAGAACCTACTTTTAGGTATTAAAACATCATACAGTATATTGACCTTGGGTCTTCTGATCTCTGACAAAGAATCTTCCCCTCCTCCTTGGAAACTAAGTGAAAGTCAAAATTCTCAGCAGGAGTCTCCTTCAGAACACAACTGAGTGCCTAAAGAGTTCTAACTGGTATAAAAGTATGAAGTTTATCTTCAGACAATGTTAAGTGCCCTGGAGTGAAGGAATAGTGTGGCAGATCCTGGCCTGAAGGATCCATGTGTGTTGTGGCTGCTGGCAAACAAATACACATGAACAGCAGAAGTCCTATGGGGAAAAAGGGATGGCATAGCCACTCTCTGAGAGAAGACGACAGAGCCAAAAACCCCAGTCCCTGCCTGGGGTTTTATTGCTTTTCTGGGTACTTTACATGGAGAGTAGTCCTCATTTACTATGCACAGGTTCACTGCAGGGGACTACCTTTTACACATAACAAAGGAAAGAATGTTGCTAATTACTTCAAAGAGAAGGATGTTGCAGACCAAGGGGAAAAGTGATTGAACTGGTCACACTCCATACTTGGGAGGTTTAGCTCAAATTTTAGGAAGTTATAGTAAGCACTTGCTGCCTCAATTGAGGGTGAGGGAGTTTCAGCAAAAGCAAGTCTCATAGCAGTCTAGGTACAATGCAAACCTGATTCCCCACGGGAAAACCTCTCTGTCAGCATGACCCTGCGTGCCACTCACTCTCCACTGGTTTTCCATTTGGAGGCTCAGCTACAATTCCACACCATGCGAAGTGGTTCCTTACAGAGTAAGTTAGGGAAAAGCAGTGATACTCTAGACCTGCATATGTGCTGCTGGATGAACAGTGACCACACAGGCTGGGGAAGGAGACTGACAATGTCTTTGAACCATTTGTTGGTGCTGGGGAGTAGGGGGGTTTGGAAGGGATAAAACTAAAGACCCCTAGCCAACTGAGCAAGATACAAATGCTTTAAAGAGCATGCACCAATCAGTGGAAGTTTGGGCCTTGATAGAATTCTAGTGCCATTTGTTTCAGTGACTGGGGTACATATTTAGAATATTGTATGACAGAGGCTGAGTTCATATGACATCTACCACTCTCTCCCTATAGTCTTTAGGCATATCTCGACCTGCTAAAAACATTTGAGATTAACTGTTTTGGTCTATTTCTGTAGAGGTCTTCATTACCTGTAGTAGTATACATCTCTTCTCTCAACTCTCTATATTCTTCTCACTTCAGTCACTCCCATCATTCTCCTCTCCCTGAAGGAAATGTAACTCAGTTCCGTCTTAAAGGAGCCTGGCTGTACTGTTTTTGGAAAAGTCCAGAGGCCAGCTATGCAAACTTTGTAAAACAAAGGGATATAGAACAAAAATTATCTTATTAACAATCATGGCCCTGAACAAAGACATCTGAATGATTTGCTGTCAGAATGAAGTATATGTTTCCTCATATAGTGAAGCATATATCTTGCAAAGAAAGAATGACAGTGGTCCTCATCCCTGGATGTATATAAGATTCACCTGGGGAGCTTACATCTTTATGCCCGAACCTCTTACCAGAGATTTTCATTTAATTGGGGTAGAGGTAGTAGAATGGGCTTCAGTATTTTTATGGAGCCTGCATAGGTTATATGAACGTGTAGCCATGGGTGAAAACATTAGTTTAGGACCTGAACCATTCCAGCCCTGGATGGCTAAGTATGCAGTTCACAGAAAGTGCTGAAAATCAAATTACTGGGTTTGCACTTCTCTAGTTACTGTCAGCATACCTTGGAACAAAGAGAAAAAGTGGCAGATGTAAAGATGATCTCCCTTGTGTCCTATCCCTATGACTTACTTCTCCCTTTATTCAAATGTGACTGTATGGCAAGTTACATTCTTTAGGTCCTGAGATTAACAAGGCAAATAGATCTTGATAATGTAATTAGTAATCAATGAAGAATTCAAACACTGCAGTGTAATACTTTTACTCAATAGTTTTATGGAAAAACTTACATTTCTGTATGTGTTACATCACATAATTTTCAGACACGTCAGTGTATGGTGACATATTACATTTGAATAAAAGTTTTAAGATCCATTCTTAAATGCTACTCCTCTATTAAATATTGAAAAGCAGCTTTGCATGTCAGCACTAAAGGATACAAAAAGCACCATTTAAAGGACTCCTACATATCTTAATTCTTTTCATATTATAGTATTATTTTCCCTCTATAACAGAGCTTCACTCATTCAAAATGCTTCAGTGTAGTAACAACCAACATCCTCCAATTTACCAAACTTCAACCAAGTCTCACATATGGGGCCCGGTGAGGAGATTAGGCCTAATAACATGAGTGAGCTCAGCTGTTCTAAAACCTGGACCTGGGTAAGGTTAAGTGTTCTGAGGATGGAAATAGAAAAGTGAGATGGTCAATACATAATGTAATACTTATGGTAGTTATCCCTTGACCATTTAACGTGACTATAAAATCCAGTGTTTAGTATTTCATGTCAGTCTTACTGCAAAAGCACTGTGCTACACACAATTAATTCATCTCTAATTGATGCTGAATCTAATAAAAATTTTAATTTTTTAACAAAACTTATTCACTTCAAAGCATGACTGAGAAAAGCAAATCAAGACAAAGTCCAAATACGAATCCTAGATATTCCACTACTAAGAATTGGATTTCATAAGTAGCAGACTTGAGTTGTTTTTTCTTAAACCCTTTTTTAAAATAATTTTAAAAGATAAATATTTTGACTCCAAAAGTTGGGGTTCATTGCAGAAAATCACAGACCTTCAAGCTCCAATTATGACTGATGCTTAAAAACAGACAAATGCCCAGATCCAGAGTTTTAAAAGACCCTGACCCCTAACCCTCCCAGGTCTTCTATCCCATTGGTAACTGGAATCAGCAGTCCCTAGTAGAAGACAGCAAGAACCTGGCTTTAAGGATGAGTCAGAATAGTGTAGGAACAAGCTACGTATTTGCTAGTGAACCCATGCCCGAAGTACTAGAACATGAGAATTTAGAAATCTTTGAGAACAGAATGTATTTCAGACACATACCAACTACTGCTTATCATTTTTACTTGAGGTCAACATTTTAAAAGCCCTGTTTCCCCAGTTAAAAGCAGGGATTTCTATCATTAGTATGTCTCCCTCATTTATAATCCAAATTAATATAAGCCCAGTCTAAAGTAACACTTCTTTGCAAAATTAACTTCATTTTAGCAGCATACATAGAGTACTGACACTTTTCAAAGGTTTTATCTCAGATTGATTAGATCTACAAGAGACTAGAAATAATTGAAGGGAAGTGAGTGGGCCAGAGTTTGTAGGATTCTCTCAGAAACTTCTCTTGGGTTCTTCTTTTACAGGATTTCTTTACCATATAAGCATTGTTTTAAAAAGCCAACACTATTAAGCCAAGTAGGCCCTTCATGGGTGTTGCCTATAGTGATTAAATACCATTCAACTCTAGCTTCATGCAAGCTAATGACCATGACTGAAAGTTCTCCATACCAGCAAGATGACTAACATTTACTTTAGGTTAATACTTGACTTGAGACCCTGGTAAAGTCTGTCTGACAAATGAAGTTAAAGCCGAATATGAAAAAGGGTAGAGAACAGGAACAAGAGTAAAAGGAAAGATGCTTTATACAGTAAATTCTGTACAATGGGATCCAAGGACACCAATATGTTATGCCTGATTTATTTACTTTAAAAAGCATAGTTCTTAGTTACTCAAGGTTTTATTTTCTTAGTATTACTCCTCAGCTAAGTCATTCTTTTTTCCACAACCGCCAGACCATGATGCAGTTCTTTAAGGTTTAACTGTCCCAAGAGCTATTTTTTTACTCTTCTGACTCTGAAACTCCTATAACTCCCCAACACCCCCAGAAAAGGCCAAAACTTTTTTTCTTGCTTTTATGCATTTTCAAAATCTGCCAAACTGTCTTCTGCAGAAATAAACTATCTCTTTAACCAATATAAAAGAATGAGTGAGTTGTACTTCGGGCTACCTTCTTCCCTCCCTATCTACCTTCTAAAGCAGTTTCTTGGGGACAGACTGAAAGTGTGATAGGGCTTCTCAGGGCCATGGGGTGTATTAGCAGTATAAAGGAACAATACTGAAGGAGTCATCCTCTAGTTCTTCCTCCTGTCACCTTCCGTATCAGCTAGTAGATTCCCATTTCACATCTGGCTGAGAGATTCCCTCAGAACTGGAGAAGCTGACACTCTCTGGCCATTTCCAAATTAGAAAGATGTGAAGGTCAGTATCACTAAAACCTACTGTCATTGCAGCCAGACCCAATTCAATGGAGCCTCTGGCCTGAGAGAAATTGAAGGGATCTCTTTTCCTGCCCCACTCTACTGATATGCCTGTGTGGAATAAAAATTTTAATACATGAACACATAGGCAATTACATTTCAATACTGTTGACAAGAAATGTGTGTACAACAAAGTCATTTCTGCAACATCCAAGATTTTTAATTCTCCTAAATGGCCCACTTATTAATTAATGGGTATTAGGAAAAAAACTTCTAGTTTAACTGAAGATGATGTAGATCCTAAGAGTTGGTTAAAATAGGATTTGGCCTGGATTTGTAAAATGGCATACCATTCATAAAGTGGTTGGGACAATAAGTTCTCCACAAAAGCCTATTGCTTCAGAAAGAGGCCTGTGTGGCTAAAGCAGTATTTACTCTCAGCAAATAAGCACCAAAGAACTTAGCAATCTGCATTCCCTGCAAAATAACCCCACACCCTACTGCCTCACAAAGAGGATCTAAGAGGTCTACATACAGGAAGACCACCCTGTCAGCTTTATATGGGAAAGCAGGAGACAACTAAATTGACCTGTGGGTGTCCTTTCAGTGTGGCTGGGCTCATCTTAGCAGGCAAGGTACTGAGTTTGCCATTCTCTTGGGAATCAAGTTTGGCCTCCTTCAGTGTTAAATGTTTGAGTTGCACTTATCTGTAATGGAAGAGGCACAGATACCTGGAAAATGTTCTATGCACCCCAAGAGTGGACTGAATAGCCACTTTTCATTCCACAAATGGAAGTCATTGACCCCATTTCATCATCAAACACGTTCTTAAAAAGGAGGCAGAACAAAATGATCCTATTAGCACTTAGTTCAGGGAGGCACTATTTTTCATGGCTGAAAACACCAAGGGTGCTTTCTTGCTTCTTGGCCTAATGAATCTTTAGGTTGAGGGAACCTTTTAGGTGTATCAAATGAGCCTGAATAAATCTGTATCTAGAGCAGCATTTAATGTAGTAATGTGCAGAGTCAACCACATTAATGTAAGGTTGTAGAGGACTAGACTAGGGAAGAAAATCTTGGGAATCATTCATCAAGAGCCTGAATTCTATGCATTCTCTTAAGACCAATGAAAAGGCATTTTTAATTGAAGAAAAATGTAGGCACATAAAATCTTCCAAGGATGAAAGACATGCAGATTTTCCCTGGTTCATTTCCATCTTCAAAGTTGTCTGCTTTGAGAAAGAGAACATGGAACAGGGCCAAGCCTTGTGAGAAAAATCCATGGGAATGTGCCAATATATCATCCTAAGCTGTGGCATCAGACTAAAACAAGAAAATAGACCTGCATTCCTGCCTTTCTTATAATGCTGAGCCAAGTGGTAACAGGTACACTGGGCCTATGTTGGGCCTATGCTGGGATCGAAAAGGAGGCTTTCTGGCAGCCCTCGTCTCCAAGGTGGGTCAGATATCACACAGCCATTGAAAGGGGCCATTTACCCAATGATTTTTTTTGTTAGGGGAGGGTCAGGTATAGGACCTGAAAAAGTTTATCAAAGCAAGAATGTGAAATGAGAGGAGAAGGGGTACTTATGAGGCATTTGGTATTATAAAAAACACTGATTGTGCCACATACTGTGGGAATACAGAAAAACCATGCAAGAAAAGCAGCCTCTGCAAGCAGGCAGCTATAAGGAAGGCAGGACTCTGGCACAAGCCCATCCCCTGGAAAGCCAAGGTAGCAGTGATAGATTCTCCACCCATCATGGATCCTGAGTTTGCTCTCCATTCATTTTAGGAAAAGAGCTTCCTATAATGAAGGTTCTTCCTACAGCTTCCCTCAGCAGTTCTTGGTGAGTACCACTGGCAGACAGAATACATCTAACTAGGAGGCTTCCATTAACCTCCTTCCCATACGTATATATGTATATGTAACTTTTTACTTAAAATAAATTCCATGAATTCATAAAGCTCTCCTCTTCAATCAAACACGAAAGCAGAGCATCCTACTTAGAGGCTCTGAAACACACTTATCAGCCTGCAAGCAAATCAGCCTTCCAGTCTCAGGTAGGCAAGGGAGATGCTTCTGAAGCCAGGGAGGCAGGAGGGATTCCTTCAGATGGGCTTGTACAGCAGAGTAGTGACATACTTCTTCTTGTAGCGATGGGTTGCGCTAAGGACCATCACACTGTCCTACAAGGAAAAGAAACATGCAACTAACTCATTAGTTCAGGCAGTGCACAGTTCTTCCCAGCCATCAGTCCTTCACTGTTGCTTACTTTTAAGAGACATAGTTGGATATTATAGAAGGAGGATGGTTTTGGCATCAAATCAGCTTAAGCTGATTTTGAATCCTACTGTTTGTGGCCTTGAATAATCTACATAACATCTTTTTTCTCATGACTAAAAGGATAACACCTACCATTAAGGTGGCTCTGATGATTACATCCGAATATCTGGCATAGTACCTGACAAAATATGTGCTGAAAAAATATCAGTCTCCCATTTCACTCCATTCCCAATTTTAAATTTGAATATTGAGTTTAAAACTGGCAAAGCAAAAAGAGAGAAACATCCTGGCATCCACTTCTAGAAGTAAGTCTTAAATACAATGATAAGAGGGCAGTGATCCTTTTAAAAAAACCATTTCCATGTCCTGAAGCAGGTCTGATTTCCATTTAAAACCAAGAATGAACTTAAAAAAGTCTTTTCTGATCAAGAGGGGACTCAGGAATCCTCTTCTATCCTTGAATACAGTGTACACCAAAATCTTCCTAGGAAAACAGCCTAAACAATTTGGGTCAAGGACAAGGTGAATTACAATAATCAAGACCAGCATGAAAAGTATAAGGTACAATTTCCCAGGTTTGTTACAGGTCACATGTATACCACAGGAGAAGACAGCAGGCCTGTGGACATCCCTTGATAGCCAAGGAGCAGTTACAGGAGGCAAAATTAAGTCAGATCCCAAAGAATCCAAGAATATCCAGTCGAGAAACCAGTGCATCTTCCTATTTTCCCTAACACTGTTTATCCACAATGAATGCTTCCCAGATTAACATTCTGTGATCAGAGTATGGTGACCATAGCCTAAATAGGACAGAATGAAGGCAGGTAAAAAGTTCAACTCCAGGAAGGGTTTGGTAGAAATGAGGAGCAGGTGAGACAAAGACCTACTTTGAAAGGCCTGGCATAGTAATCTCTAGGAAAGAACATGGAATAAGGACAGGAAGAATGGACTTCAGTCCTTTCTCTGGTACTTACTGGCAATTTGAACTTCTCTGAGCCTTAGTTTCTTTATCTATAAAACAGGGGTTAAAATAATGCTTACCACACAGGTTATTATAAAAAATAAATTCAGTAATATATATTTTGAAAGTACTCTTAGTGATTTCCCTTATCTGATGCACACCTAAGAAATACAAGCAGCTTAAAAAGATGACTAGGGCCCATCCTAGAGGCACTTATTCAGAATCCCTGAGGATGCAGTCTCTAAATCTGTACGTTTACAAACTTTCCAGGTGATTCTGGAGATGATCAGCCTAGTTGGGTAACTGTAGAGCAATATAAATGTTTATGCCAACAGCCAAACCACAAAGACACTGCTAGATTGAACAAATACTGTCAACCTAGATTCTGAAGCATAGGGAAACCAAGGACTCTAGGAGGGGACATGGCAAATCTGGTTATGTTTCTCCCAGATGTAGTACATATAGAACAGATGCATCCACTCAGGTATATGTGACTGAGGCACCTGTAAGCAGCTGTGTCCACCTTTAAAAAAAAATGGAAGCCTTAATATCACATTTAAAGCATTTTTTGAACTGAAAGCTAAACTTGCTTTTTCTGCAAATGAAATTTTAGTGCTAGGAATTCAAAATTAAGTAGATAGTAAAAAGGTTATAGCTACCCATAAAGAAACCAGGGAGCAAAAAAGTTCAATCACAGGGAAATTCAGCTAGCCAGAACATAGATTCAAAGACTAAGACCTTTTTAAATTAAATTTACTGAGGTGATGCTGGTTAATAAGATTATGTAGGTTTAAAGTGTACATTTCTATGATATATGATCTGCACTGCATGTGTGCCCACTACCCAAAGTCAAGTGATCTCCTTTCACCATATATTTGACCCCCTTTACCCTTTACTACACCCCAACCCCCTTCCCTCTGATAACCACCATACTGTTGTTTCAGTTTTATATCCCACAAATGAGTGAAATCATATGGGTTCTCAGCTTTTTCTGACTGACATTTCACTTAGCATAATATTCTCAAGGTCCATCCATGGCACAAATGGCAATATTTCATCTCTCTTATGTCCTCTGTATACAGGCACCACATCTCCTTTATCCAATCATCCACTGAAGGACACTTTGCTTGTTTCCATGTCTTGGCCACCGTGAATAATGTTGCAGTGAACATAGGGGTGCATATATCTTTGCAAATAAATGTTTTCAAATTTTTTTGGTAGATACCCAGAAGAGGGATTGCTGGGTCATATGGTAACTCTATTCTTAATTTTTTGAAGCACCTCCATACTGTTTTCCACAATGGCTGTACCAGTTTGCATTCCCACAAACAGTGAATAAGTGTTCCCTTTTCTCCACAGCCACTCCGATACTTGTTATTACTCGTCTTGTTGATAACAGCCACTCTAACAGGTGTGAGATGGTATCGTTTTGTAGTTTTGATTTGCAGTTCCCTAACAGCTAGTGAAGTTGAATACACTTTCATATATCTGCTGGCCATTTGTATGTCTTCTTGAGAGAGGTATCTGTTCAGGTCCTTTGCCCATTTTCTAATTGGATTGTTTGTTTGTTTAGCGTTGAGTTACATGAGTTCTTTACATATTTTGGATATTAACATCTTATCGGAAGCTGTTGTTGGCAAATATTTTCTCCCACTGGGTTGGTAGCCTTTTTGTTTTGCTGTTGGTTTCTTTTGCTGTGCAGAAGCTTTTTGAGACTAAGATTTAAAATAAATAAATAAAAATAAAAACGCCCACTAGTTAAAAAAAGCTCTCTATAATTTGACCATTACCGCCAGACTCAGCTTCAGTGAAGCAGCGGAACAGGTAACCGCTGGAGAACATGCTGCCTTTCCCTCCCACTTAGAGGGGCTCCATGAAGAGCCAGCTCCACTTACCTTAATGGACAACGCGTAGAGGTGGTTTAGCATAACATGATTTGGCTCGGGGAGCAAGGCTGGGTCACACTGAGAGAGAAAGAAAATCATGAATGGAGTTAATGCACAGTCTTAAACCAAGCACTTTACTCTTCTTCCAAGCCCTTTGGGGTTGTTGAGAAACTCTAAACTACTGCATATTATTTCTTTTAAATACTGAACTCACCCTTGTATATATCAACAATACATTCTCATTACAGGAAATCAGGAAAATTCTGAGTCCAGGGTAGAAACTCTAAGCCTCAGCATCTGTTCATCTTCCTTAATGCAGCTAAGACAAAAATCTTTCCCATAACACACAGAAGATTCAGGTTAACAGATAAAAGTAATCTTAATAGGAATCAAGTGAACTGACTAGAGACACAGATTATTTTTTTAAAAAACAAAAAACCCTTATACTTCTGTTCTATATCTTCAAATGATAAACATTCCTTATCTTGTGTTGGAATACAAATCCTCAAAACCAGTTCCCATAATCCATAGCTCTGGGCCTGAATTATCTAGACCAGAAAGCAACTATGAATTTTGACATCAGTGCCTGGAAAACTCACAACTCAGACTTCATAATGATAACACACACACACACACACACACACACGCACACACACACACACACGATCTGTCCAGAAGGTGCCCAGCCATGTACTATGAAAAATGGAGACATTCATTGAAGCAGATACAAGATACAAGAAACATTGTACACAGAACAATGATGCCTCAGTCCCCTTCAAAGTAGGCACCTTGGGACCTCACACAGTTCTCCCAGTCACCATCAGCTGCCCTGCCATGTTATCTCATCAACGGTCTGAAATCTTTTCCCTTTCAAAGATGATTTTAGTTTTGGGAAAAGCCAGAAGTCACAGGGTGCCAAATTTGGGCTGTAGGTGGGCTGAGTCACCTGAGTGATTGGATGTTTCACAAAAAAAACTCTGCACAAGATGTGATACATGAGTGGGTGTGTTGCCGTGATTAAGCAGCCAATCGCCAGTTGCCCATAGCTGTGGCCTTCTGAATTATCCAAATAGTTTCCACAGTTTCCAAATTTAATGCAAAATCCGATACAGATTCGTTGCTCTATTCAGTCATTTTTAATGCAATGGCCACACCGTACACATGCTCACTCAAGAGCATCTACTGCCCCCACTAATATAGTTGTCATTGTTCATGCATGTGCATTCCAGTACATACTCCTTGGCTGCCAGGTTACATCGATGTTGTGCAAACCATTCTTATATTAATGCCTTGACTTTTTCCATGTATAGATGATATAGATATAGATGATATAGATATAGATATAGACAGTTTGTCCAGAGAAAGTCCAGCATTGTTAATGGTGACTCAGCCCTGCTACAGCCCAGATTTGGTATCCTGTGACTCCTGGCTTTTCTCAAAATCAAAATGACCTTTGAAGGGAAGAGATTTCAGACTATCAGTGAGATTCAGGAAGATATGACGGGCAGCTGATGGTGACTGGGAGAACTGTGTGAGGTCCCAAGGTGCCTACTTTGAAGGGGACTGAGGCATCATTGTTCTGTGTACAATGTTTCTTGTATCTTGTATCTGCTTCAGTGAATGTCTCCATTTTTAATAGTACATGGCTAGTACCTTCTGGACAGACCATATACACATACACACACACCTGTAATAATCCAAACCTCTAGGACTACTAAACTTTAGTTTAAATGGTCCTAGTGACCCCAAGATGCCTCAGCAATACTCTCAGGATACTCACAGAAATATTAGTGTCCTTGTTAAGAATAACTTGAAGGAGGTGAGGAGGCAAGATGGGTGGGGATTTTAATCTCTCCTCAGATCGAAATACATACATTTCTTGCCCATAAGGCCCTGGGGGTGAGCTAGAAAGATCTGGAAGACATTTATACAAATATAAGGGAAAGTTGGAGAACAAGTAAAAAGTGCATGAAAAAAAATGTCATTACTATGGCAGCTAATAATATATAAAAGTTACAAGAGTCATGGATCATCAAGTTGTGACATGTTGGGTCTACAACTATAAGGCAACCAAAAAAAAAATGTCTGAGTCACTCTGAACATAAACCAAGAAGCTCCTCAACATGGCAGAAGGACATGGAGGACAGAGGAGACGAGAGGTAAAAGATGTAGCTTTGGGAAGTACTCCATTGTAGCTGTGTGAGGTGAGACAAACCCTGCCACTGCAGTCAGTTTCCCCATTCATAAAATAAAAGTAATCTCTGCCCTATTTCACAATATTTTTAAAGGAATCAAATAAGAGAATAAATGGGAGCCCTGGCCAGGTGGCTCAGTTAGTTGGAACATCATCCTGTACACCAAAGGTTTGTGGGTTCAATTCCCAATCAGGCATATACCTAGGCTGTGAGTTCAATCCCCAGCCAGGGTGTGTGCAGGAAACAACGAATCCATGTTTCTCTTTCTCCCACTCTCTCTCCCTACCCCCAAGCCCTTCATCTCTCTCTAAATCAATTTAAAAAAAAACAACAATCATATCCCCTGGTGAGGATTAAAGAAAAAAAAGATAATAGATGTGGCAATGCCTTATAAACTGTCAAACAATATGAAAAGAGTAGATTTCTTCTTTTTTCTACCCAAGCAACAGACAACAAGGTTATAAACTCTAAGACTACTGATACTACCATGATTTTAACAAGGACAAAATTACTAACAATGTAGTGGTCATTAGGGAAATGCAAATAAAAATGGCAATGAGATACTACTTAACATTCATTAAGATGGCTATAATAAGAAAGACTGACAATAATAATAATTGTTGGCAACTATGCAGAGAAACTGGAACCTTTGTACTATTCCCATTGCTGGTGAGTATGTAAAATGGTGCAGCTGCTTTGAATAACAGTTTGGCAGTTCCTCCAAAAATTAAACATAAAGTTATAATATGACCCAGAGATTACACTTCTGGGTATATACCCAAAAGAAATGAGAATATATGTCCACATAAAAACTTGAACACAAATGTTCACAACAGCATTATTCATTACAGACAAAAAGTGGTAACAATCCAAATGTCCATCAGCTAATGAATGGGGAAACAAAATAGTATATCCTTATGGCAGAATTTTATTTAGCTATAAAAAGGAATATAGTACTAGTACATGTTACATCCAGGATGAACATACTAAGTGAAGTAAGTCAGATACAAAAGACCACATAGTGTATGATCCCATTTACATGAAATGTCCCAAGTAGGAAAAACCATAGAGGCACCAAGTATTTACATATGTGGTGTCCAGGAGATATGGGAGGAGGAAATGAGAAGTGACTGCTGATAGGCACAGGGTTTCTTTCTGGGGTGATAAAAATTCTCTAGAATTAAGACAGAGGTGATGGTTACATAACTCTATGAATACATGAAAAATTACTGAATTGTATACTTCAAAAGGATGAATTTTATGGTATGTGAATTATATCTTAAAATTGAAAAATGTATACAGACAAAAAAGGAATATACAAAAATGAAAACTATAACCTTTTGCTTAATAAATTTTAAGTATTTTATAATCCCTAGTAAAAAAGATTTTGATAACCAGATCAGTATAAGAACTCAGATTTCAGTTGAATATGAGAGGCAAAAGAGTAGCAATAATACCATTATATTAAACAACATCTTAAAAATACACAGAACTTTAAACTTTTCAAAACAGTGTTATTTTGTCATGTAATCCACAAAACACCCCTAAGAAATACCACTGAGAAGTTTTTGGTTTCCTTTTCATCCAAAGGAAAAAAAATTGGTTAAGTGATTTGCCTAAAGTCACATCCACAGTTAAGATGGTCATTGAGTGAAGATTAAAACCCATTGTCTCAGATTCCTAATAAAATGTATTCTAAACCTTACTTCAGTGGATCAGGAAATTGGGTGAAGACGGAAGAAAGATCAAAAGTATGCTAGTCCTCTCTCTATATTATTATGATTATATGTCTACTATTTATTGGTTGCTTTCCCAGAATCACATAATGCAAAAATTTAGTCAGATGTGGCCTCATGATTTAACTCAGTATTTTTAAAGCATTTTTAATCACTGCCCCACCATCCAAGAAGAATATCTAGCTTTACTTTCTGAGCTTATATAATGAAAACAATAGTTTTACAATTTTTCTAAACAAACATAAATACTACTGATTATTCTTTTGGAAACTGCTCTGAGATTCTAATAGGCCCCATTTAAGGTACTTTGTCTTGTCAGGTAAGAATCGCCGAGAATGTAAGTCTCCAGTTTTACTCATAAGGAACTGAGAACCAAAAAGGTTAAAGGGCTTGTCTGCAATGATGAAGCTGGTAAGGAGCAGAGGCAGGCTCTGAACCCGAAAGGGAGAAGCTTGTTCACTCGGAACACACTGCACACAGTTCTGTAGACAGTCCTCGCCTTTACTGTAAAGTAACAAGATGGTAACTGTGAGTGTGGTTAGCAAACCACTCTTCTGGTGTGGCAGCAAATGCAAATAGAGATGAAGGCCTTGGAAAAACTAATATTGGGAGAAACGAAAGGATACAGATCTTTTACTCTCCCAAGGAATGTTTTCAAAATCAAAACACAACATTTCAGTTAACATACACACAAAAGACTTGTGGGGTTTTTATTACCCCCCTTTCCCCAAAGACTGCCACAGCTGTGGGGTCCTATAACACTGCAGAGCTGCCAACTGAGCTAGCATCTGGCAGAGAGAAGCTGAGGCAGCTAAACAAGGCAAACCAGACAATACCCAGCCTCTGATGGATGATGCCACCATCAAGGTCAATGAAAACTTTGGAATATTATTAGAAATAGCTTTCTAAACTGTAGGACATAACCCATTAGTCACTTAAACAAGAAAGGATAAAATAGAAAATAGAGTGTATCACATGTCACATGTAATAAAGGCAAACATTGTTCTGTAAGACTTGTGTTACAGCTGTGTGTGTGTGTGTGTGTGTGTGTGTGTGTGTGCTGGTTGCAATGCAAAACAAAAATCTTCCCGTATATCCTGGTTAAAAAATTTGACATCAAATACTCTAAACTGAGATTTTTTTGATCTCAGAGAAGGAGACCTAAGTGTTTACTGAATTATACAGGATGAGGCAAAAAGCAAGGTTACAAGTTTTTGTATGGAAAACAATACAATAATTAATTAATAAATAAGAATATAAGAATAAACTCTGTGTTTCATGTACTCACAACTGTAAACCTACTTTTAACCTACCCTGTATATAATTTAGAAGATTCAGGAGAAAATTAAAAAAACAACCACTCTTGAGAAGGAACATGCATTATTAGAGAAATATATCAAGAAAGAGCAAATACTACAAACTTACCTCGACAAGATGTCTCCGAGCTTTCCATTGAATCTAATTTTAAAGCATCAAATACTTCAAAATCAGACTTTTTGACATGGATCAAATTGTTAATTGTGCCAAGCTGACTGGTAACAACAGGCTGAAACAGTGAATGGAAAAAATTTATGAGTCCCTATTTCAAATCCATCTCTTCCACTCAACTCTCCTCTTTTCAAATATGATCATACTCGCCGCTTCTTTTATCAAGAGAAATCCTCCAGTGTAGGAGAGTTGCTGCCTACGGATCGATCCCGACAGCAATGAAGTTTGATACAAAGGGGAGTAATAGCTAAGATGAGACTCTGAAGTCAGTGATTACCCTCAGAGATCTAGGCCTTACCTCTGATGGATCATGAACCCACTGTCCATCCACAAAGAACTTGTACTGGTGCTCTCCCTCAGGGAGGTCCAGGATGGCCACAAAGTCATTATGGCTACAGAAGAAAACAGAAAGTTAAACAAGCCAAGATCCTATCAGAAGACAGAATGCAAATGTAGAAACCATGAGGCTATCAAAATACACCAGTCATCTCTCACATTGCTAAACAACTGTACCCCCTGGAGTAAAAAAGTAATGTATAAACCCAGTTTCCTTCCCTGTATCATGTTCAGCATGTATTTGCCAGCCCCTCCCAATAACTTTAGTTCTTAAATAACACCTAGAAAAGAATAAAGATGTTACTCTCCCAAAATGGTTCACCTTAATACAACTATTTTGCTTCAGCAGAACAGATCCCTCACAAGTATAAATAAGGAAGATACCAGTAGGTTCAGGATACAGAAGTGGCTCCAGGTACCCTTCCATATCTTGGTAAGCATCTTCTGGAAAATTATATACTAATAGGTAGGCCTTTCTGATTACCAGTTAAACATTTTATTACTGTTCTACAGGCAACAAATAATATTACTACCTAGAACTTCATAATATGTTTTGTTTTAGTGTAGAAATCAGAGCAACTAGATTCAGCTACTTATAGAATATTTGCTACAAGGACAGAAAGGACTTGAATTAAGACTCCTAAAAAATGTACCCACAAAGCTATAAATGCCTCTGAGTGGTAAAATACCTAAGTGGTAAAATAACCCTGACTCACTATGCGGTTAAAAAAAAAGTTGCAGATATAGTCACTGGTCACAGAAAATGCTTGCGTCTTTGTTCTGGCCTGGATGGAGGTGGATCTAGCTGGTGGGTCAGACGGAGGTTATGTCTGGAATAGTCTCTATGCCACAGACCATTTTTTACAAGAATTAGCAAGCTATAGCCAGTGAGCCAGATACTTACATAAAGTTTTATTGGAAAATAGCAGTTACTTATTTACTTAGTATCTACAGCTACTTTCATGCTACAGTGGCATGACTGGGTAGTTTTAAGAAACTCTATGGTCCATAAAGTTTAAAACATTTAGTATCTGGCCCTAGCAGATGGAGAGGAGTGATCCAGCCACATCTCTACTCTGGGACTCTGTAGATTCAATCAAGATGCTTGCCTTCACCTCTTAATCAGTGGAATCTTGGTGCTCCAATTGTTGAAGGACCCAGAGATGAAGACCTCCTTGCCTCCTTCAGACCAGCGGATAACAGTGGGCCGGGCCTGCTGTGTGGGCTTTACGGAGTCCTCCAAATCCTGCTGCCAGGACACAAACTCTTTGTCCCCAGGGAGCTGTAAGAAGGATTAGGTCATCCCTAAATTGTGACCCATGAATTCTTAAAAGGTCACTCTCCTCCTTAGGGCAGAGAGGGGTGGTAGGTTTCTGCTAAGGATCAATGAGCCCTGAAATTAGCAACTAAATAGGGTTTTGAACACACTAAAGAAAAATAACTCATCTAGAACCAAAATGGTCAAATGGCTTATGTTCAAGGGCTGCCCAAATCACATCCTAACTTCCAACTCTATTTCCTGTTATCACATTCACTCGCAGGCAGGCGACTCTGAAATCATTCTGATTGCCTAAGAGGAAAAAATGTAAAAACAAAGTATGGTTCTATAAAAATAATTAAGTTAGCCATATATTTTTCACATGCAGGTATGAAAAGCTCTCAATTATCACTGTAATGGAAGTTAGAAATACTGAAATTCATATCTCCATTTTAGCTAATAGGTTACAAAGGACATTAAAAATATAAAAACCAAATCATTGGTTTCTTAAATTTTCAGTAGTGATTATGAAACCTTATCTGCTCACCTATGTCAGGTTTATACTAATTATTTCAAGACTATGAATGAAATTTCTGGAGCCTAAAGGAACATCAGATCAAAAACACACCTTCTTTCAACAAAAGCAGTTCCAATATTAAGTGAGGTCTGCAGGATTCTAAAAACTGACTCCTTACATAGTTTCTTTTCATTACCATGTTGGGAAAATTTCCTGGCGCTAAGAGACTGAAGAGGCTGACAATGCCATCATTACATCAAGAGTTTATTAAGGGAACTTAACATGAGGCTCATATCTTGGGCATTAGCAAGATATGGTAATGTGGATATATCCAAACCTGCTAGAGCAGACACTAAAGACTTATGCAGAATAGAGCAGAATGGATAAAGGTACTGGGGCAAGAGCTGCCCCAGACAAGAGGAAACAGCCTTAGTGCCTGCCCACGGCAGGGCAATGGCCTGTTCCAGGGACCAGCACATCTGGAGCATAGGGCAGGGGTCGATCAGAAGGCCTCTGAGAGGATTTACAGGAAGCAATCTTTGTTCTGGCCTGGATGGAGGTGGATCTAGCTGGCGGGTCAGACAGAGGTTATGTCTGGAATAGTCTCTATGCCATAAACCATTCTTTACAAGAATTAGCAAGCTATAGCCAGTGAGCCAGATACTTACATAAAGTTTTATTGGAAAATAGCAGTTACTTATTTACTTAGTATCTACAGCTACTTTCATGCTACAGTGGCATGACTGGGTAGTTTTAAGAAACTCTATGGTCCATAAAGTTTAAACCACTTAGTATCTAGCCCCTTACAGAAAAAGTTTGCTGATCTCCACTTTGCATTGGCTTAAATGATGTTGGTAAATACATAAAAAAGACTGTACAGTATCAAGTAAAAATATTATCAAATAAAATAAACTGGGTTTAAAAATAGGACTGGCTTATTCATTTGGGCTTTATTTTCAAAATGGCTGGAGTATTCTGCCTCCCACACTGCCACTCAGTATTCCTTGAAACCGCACTCAGACACCTGTCGCAGCACAATCTGAGGTAAACAGAGAAAGAGAATTGAAGGGACTTTCTCATCATATAAGTGGCTTAAGAGAAAACCTGATCTCCATATTCTTAAAGCAATGCACTCTTGTCGGACAAGCTGCATTAGAATTACAAAAATTTCTACATGTACCTAAGAATAATCCTCAGATTATAATTAGATACAGGGCCTGGGAATCTCTTTAAGTTTCCCATATAATAATGCTATGACACATTAAACAAAGAAAAAACCCTCATCTTTAGAGATACACTCTAAAATATTTAGATAAAATAATATTTGGTAAGTCTAGAATTTGCTTCAAAATAATTGGTGGGAGTAAATTGGGTATAAATGAAATAAATTCATTCATGAGTTGATCATTGTTTAAACTGCGTGACAGGTATTTAGGAATTCATTAGACTCTTCTCCCTATACTTTGAAACATGAAAAATGTTTCAGATTTTCCATAAAGTGTTTAAACAAATCTCAGGTGATTTTAATGTGCAAACAGAATTGAGAACTGAAGAAGGCAAGCACTGGAAGCAACACAGGCCTCACTACCACTGTTTCTATCAGTTACTTTTATGATATAGGATTTTCAATTTAAAATTTAAAAGCTACAAACTACTGATATGCCTAAGCTTTGGAAGGAAGCCCTTCCAGGTATGACATACACTTCTGTGTTAGCAGCACTACAGCTAACTAGCAGAAAGACTGTTTACTCCAAGTTAAATAGTCAGCAAAGTCATCAGGAAAAGAGACAAAACAATCAGAATTACAGTTTGAAATATTTAAGTAAAACACTGAGAGAAAAGGTAGAGACAATAGTTTGAGAACTATAAAATCTTAGATTTGGAAGAGACTTTAGGAATCATCTGAACCAATTTGATTATTTCACAAATGGCAAGACTGAGAAAGGAAAGAATGATCCAAAATAGGCTCCATTTCAGAAAAGCAATCTGGCTTTTATTCAGGACATGGATTACTGCAGTCACAGTTTGACAACTGCACTATACGTAAGTCCTGAGTCATCAATGTAAGTAAAGGGTTAAAATACAGTGAGGTAGATCACCTTGACAAAGTAAATTAAGATGTCTGGGTGGACAGCCCAAATGATGAGAAAGAAGTCCTGAAGTGGGAGAAGAAATCCCCCAAAAGGGTCATTTTATCATTCTCACTCCCCCTTTCTCTGGTTATGTTCTCAGCTGGGATCCTAGAAAATAACCAAATTCCATGTGCTACCAACTTGGAAAATGATTCTCTATTTACTTTGTGAAAGAAAGAGATAAGAACCATCAAACACACTACAATCTCCTCAATCCCTCCATTTTTCTACTTCATCCCAGTTGGCCTTAATGCATTTAATTTAATGCTAACAGCTGTAAAAGTGATTAGAAATATTTAAATGGTAATCACATTGTCAACTCCCTTTAGCCTTTCTGTAGACTGAACACAAGGTGCTGTTTTCCTGAAAGTCCTTGGAACTGAGATCAAGGTCTTCTGAGCGGCTATGGGTGGTCGTTTTCAGCCATGGTAACATTATCAAGTACTACTGGGAAATGGAGAAATCCTGGAATTATTTGATCTGCCACTGCGAAAGAAGCACAACCTTAGCCACCACTGCTATAGAATATGAGACAAAAACTGAGCAGTGATGTCCTTTATTGATCTCTGAGGCTAAGAGAAAGTATTCAAATAAGCAAGTGGTTGTTGCTTACAGTCAAGCTGAGCTCTTAGAAGGTCAAAAAAGATACTGATACGTGGAAGTTGTCAGGAAAAAAACCTTTCATTTACCCACCTTGGGGCAAATGTGAGAGACTGAAGTTTTCCACCAGTGCTTACAACCTATATATTCAATACTCTAGAAGAGGTCACCCTGCCTGTTAGGAGAACCGAAGATGGGGCGCGGCGGGGGGGGGGGGGTGTCCTACTGTCCTCATCCCGAAAATGGGGCCAACAGATTAGCCAGAAAACAAAAACTTTCAATTCTATTTTGAGGCAGTACTACAAGAGGAATTGCCATCCAACATCCTCGTTCCCGAAAAATCCCTTTAATTTAAGAAACCGTAACCCCAGATCGGTGTGATAAGAACTAAGAAAGGAAGAAGGAACCCTGACAGCTAGGTTGCTGCAGAATCGCCACCAACTGGGGGCGTGAGGACGCTCACCTTGGAGTCCGGTAGGCTGAAGAGGCTGGGGTCATCTGTGCTGCCCACCATGATCTTATGCTCCCTGTCCAGGCCATGGCCGCTGGCGCCCTCAGCTCGCGTAGCCTTGGCGCCATGGCGTTCCCCCGCTACCCGGTCGCTGGTGGTGTTTCCCATGGCTGCAGCTCCAGTAGGAGACCACCTGCCGTGGGGAAAAACACGGGGCAAAAAACACCCCGGTGGCGGAGTCAGAGGCACCCCTGTCCCCGCCCCGTCATCTGGGGACCCGGTTAAGGGAATCCCCGCCGCAGGGAAGCCGTATCCTGTCTCCCCTCCCTCCTGAGCCTCCAGGAACTCCAGGAATGCGGGGAACCCCGAAACCCCTCCGCTATCCGCTGCTCAGGAAACCCGCTTTTGGGGACTCCCCTGCATACCTACGCCCAAGCCCACGCCCACGCCCACGCCCACATTCAAGTCACCTACCGTGATGAGCTCTCTCCTCCCTCGGCTGCCGGTGCAATGGGTGCTCCGATGATAAGGCCACCAATAAAGTTATTGAAATTGAAACCACGCCCAGGGCTAGCAAACCGACTTTCCTCCTAACATGGCTACAAGGCCAGCCGTGCGGACCGCCCCCCGCGCGTGTTAGCTGCGCTGCGCAGCGCTGCGCCTGCGCCCGCGCCCACCAGCCTCCCTAGCCGCAGCCACCCCCGTGATGGACAGCCCACCGCAGCCTCCCACGCCTGGCTGGGGCCCCGCCTGTAGTCAGTTACAAGCCGGACTGGAGCCAACAGCTTGCAGGACTGCTACGGAAACGGGTTGCTGAGTCCCCGGGCCTGCCGTGTAGAGGACACGAATGACAGCTCCAAATGACACTAGAAGCTGCCACCCTGGCTCTCGTGTTCAGTAACAGGACGAGTGGCGCTGCTTTCTTCCTGGCCCCCTCACCAGTTTCCTTGTCATAGGCGACCCTGAAAGGTGGGTTTCTGGAGGGAATAAGAAACCGGACTTCCCACTTAAGGCTGGATAGCTCATGGTTAACATTTTACGTGCTTTAGGGAACCTTCAGCCCAACTGCGGGCCCAGGGAAGGAGTGATCAGGAGATAAACCTTAAATTAGTAAAATGTCAGTCTAAAAAGAATGAGAAAGCTGTTTCAAGCTAAGAAACAATATATGCAATGAGCAACCCCCAAAGAAATTAAATTCAAGAAGGAGAGCAACAACAAAAACAACAGAAGGAATTCTAGGCAGAAAAGGGCAAAGACAGTCCTGGGTTTGGTATAGATCCAGGCCTTTACTGATAATTAGTGGTATTTAATAAGTTTTACTCTGTATTTTAATTATATGAGTGTTTCATTCCCTACTTGCAACCATTGTGTTCCACATGTGTTCCACAGCCCATCAGCGCTGGCTCACTTAGGAGCTCATTCCAAATGCAAAATTTGGGCCTCATCCTGTAGAACTGAAATCTGCATTTTAACAGTATTCCGAGGGGAAAGTGTGTATACATTGCAGTGTGAGGAACACAGCTTTGGCAAGTGGCAGAGAGAATATCTCGATTTGATTCCTCTTCATATTCAGCACACAGGCTTTTATTGCTTCTCTGGGTACGTTAGATGGAGAGTAGTCCTTATTTACTATGCACAGGTTCACTGCGGGGGTTACCTTTTACAGATAACAAAGGAAAGAATGTTGATAATTACTTCAAAGAGAAGGATGTTGCAGACCAAGGGGAAAAGTGGTGGAATCCCGCACACTCCATACTTGGGAGATTTAGCTCAGACCTTAGGAAGCTGCAGTAAGCCCTTGCTGCCTCAATTCAGGGTGAGGGAGTTTTAGCAAAAGCAAGTCTCATAACAGTCTAGGTAAAATGCAAGCCTGATTCCCCATGGGAAAACCTCTCTGTGGGTGTGGTTCTGTGTGCCACACGCACCCCACTGGTTTTCCACATGAGGGCTGAGCTACATTTCCACACCATGTGAAGCAGTTCCCTACAGTTCAAACGACTCTTCAGGTTTTCCTACAGGAACAGAAGTATGCAAAGCTGTGTAAGTAGAGTTTTGTGTGAGCCCTAATAGTCTGTCTCACTTTCCTTGGATAGTTAATTCAGCAGATGCAAAGGGGCTGGCTTGTTCTCCTTTTGATTTCCTTCACAAGGTATTCTCTTCAGACGTCTACCTCTTCTTTGCTAGCCACCAAATGGAACTTGATGACTCTGTCCTTGAGCTCCTGCTTACCAATGATGGCCATCAGTGAGATGCCTGCCTTCTTCACATAACTGCAGCTGGTTCAGTAACTTTGGGTTTTTCTTGTAAAGCAGCTCAGCCTTGATCCCAGCAGCCCACAGTCATGAGATGAGCTTCAATCTCTCCTCCAGCAGCTTCTATGCAGATGCCACAAGCACCTGTGTTTTTGTGGTTCCCACCTTTTCCTCCGAAGCCTCCAACCTCTGCTCCATGGTGGAGAAGATCTGCTCCACTCCAGTGTTGAGCCCCATGCATGGAATCTTGAGCCCTTTGGGGTTGAACATGCCCACCAGCTCATTAGCACCCACCAGTGGCCACGCTGCCCACACCAGGGGCTCTTCCCCAGCCTTGGTCGGGATCTATAGCAGCACTGCTTTATAAATCACCCCAGTATAGTAATTCAGCCCTTGAGCAAGGGTCAGGTCAAAGGAGATCTTGTCAGTGATGCCAGACATGGTCAAATACTCAAACAGCAGCTTCGGGTCTCCCAGTTCCTCTAAGGCCTCTTGTTTTGGGGTACTTTAGGGTCCTGGACCAGGGATACTCTACCATGCTGCTGAACGTAGTCCCTAGTGTGGTCAGCCACCTTGGGTGCGAGTCCCTTCTCTCCCACCATCTCGTTCTTTACTTCTTCCCAGGACACCTTGTCTGGCTTGTCCACTGATGAGCAGGTGGTGCGGAACTTGCTATCAGGAACTCCTCAGATTGCAAACATCCCATCTAGGATGCGCTGATCGTTCACCTTGACCAAGAAATCACGTATCTGAAACAAATTCAGGATCTCACACATGATCTTCAGGCACTCTGCATCAGGGATCATGGGGTCAAATTGCCCAGCAATGTCAGAATCACACTGATAGAATTCCCAATATAGACCACACGTCATGGTTGGGTTATCCCGCCGGTATACTTTTGCTGTGTGGTAACGTTTAGTGTTGGTGAGTTTATTCATTGCCAAATATCGAGCAAAAGGAACAGTGAGGTCATAGTGAAGAGACAGCAGCTCCCTATCTGGTCCTTCAGGTCATAGCTAAACTTAGTCTTCTCTGTACTTGCCAGTCGGTGTTTCCTTCAGTTCAAACACAGGCATATCAATTACGTCTTCACCATGGCACTTGAAACAGCTAACGATTGTATCAAACACCTTCTCCCTGGTCTGCCATCTGCCAGGGATTGTAGTCTCTTGTGCCCTAGGGAGTTTTGAACACAAACTTCTGTCTCCCTTCATCATGGCCCAGCTGTGCCTTCGGTTGCAGTAGTTTTGCCACCTCCCCCTCGATCTCCTTGGCGCTGGCCTTCTGCTGTTTCAGTCCCCCTGCAAGCTCTCCCTGAAGTCGCAGTAGCTCCTCCGGCACCACACGCTCTGCCATACTGGCTGCTAACTGGACAAGGACTGATGTCATGCTCGGTGGTGGTGGCCACAGCTTCCTAAAATATTTTTATTTACTTTTAAAAATGGGGAGGGAGGGAGAGAAAAGGGGGAGAGAAACATCAATGATGTGTGAGAGCAACATCGATTGGCTGCCCCTTGCACACCCCCAAACAGGGACCTGGCCCACAACCCAAGCATGTGCCCTGACCAGGAATCAAACCAGCAACATTTCACCCTGCAGGAAACCCAACCAACTGAACTATGTCCATCAGGGCTGAGTTGTACAAGTTCTTTATAAATTTTAGATATTAACCCCTTATCAGATATATCAGTGAATATGTTCTCCCATTCAGTAGGTTGTCTTTTCATTTTGTTGATGGTTTCCTTCGCTGTGCAAAAATTTTTAGTTTGATGTAGTCTTATTTTTTTTCTTTCCTTTGCCTGAGGAGATATATCCAGAAATGAGATATTTAAGATTTTACTGTTTCCCTCTAAGATTTTTATGATTTTGAGTCTAACATTTCAGTCTTTAATCCATTTTGAGTTTATTCTTGTGTATGGTATAAGAAGATGGTCTAGTTTCAATTCTTTTGCACATATCTTTCCAATTTTCTCAACATCATTTATTGAATAGACTGTCTTTACCCCATTCTATCCTTTGTCAAATATTGACTCTAAAGGTGTGGGTTTATTTCTGGGCTCTCTATTCTATTCCATTAATCTATATGTCTGTTTTTATATTAGGACCCTGTTGTTTTGATTGCTATGGCCTTGTAGTAGTTTGATATCAGGTAGTGTGATTGCTTTACTTTGTTCTTCTTTATCAAAATTGCTGTGGCTTTTTGGGATCATTTATGGTCCTATATGAATTATTGGAGTATTTGTTCTAGTTCTGTGAAATATGCCATTGGTATCTTGATAGAAATTGCGTTAAATCTATAGATTGCTTTGGGTAGTATGGATGTTTCAGTGATGTTAATTCTTACTACCCATGAACACGGTACATGTTTCCACTTATTTGTATCTTCTTAAATCTCTTTCTTCAGTGTTTTATAATTTTCTGAGTACAGGTCTAGTGAAATTGAAGCAGCATTCAAAAAACTCCTGGACTAGATGGCTTCACAGGTGAATTTTACCAATCATTCAGAGAAGAACTAACACCTATCCTCAAATTGTGCGAAAAAAGTCAAGAGGAGGGAAGGTTCCCAAGCTCAATTTACCAGGTCAGCATTATCCTAATTCCAAAACTACATAAAGACACTACAAAGAAAGAAAATTATAGGCTGATAAACCTGATGAACACAGATGCTATCATCCTCAACAAAATATTAGCAAATCGGATCCAGTGGTATAAAAAAAGATCTGCCCTTATCTGCTGGCTCAGTTGGTTAGAGCATCATCCTGTACACCAAATCCCCAGTTAGGGCACATACCTAGGCTGTGAGTTCAGTCCCCAGTCAGAGCATGTACATGATGAGGCAAACAATTGATGTTTCTCTCTCACATCTCTCTCTCTCTCTCTCTCTCTCTCTAAAATCAATGAACGTATACTCAGGTGAGGACTTTTTTTAAAAAAGCTCTTATACCATGATCAAGTGGGATTTAGTCCAGAGAGGCATGGTTTGTATAATATCTGTAAATCAAGAAATGTGATATACCACATAAGCAAAATGAAGGGTAAAAACTACATGATCATATCAAGAGATGCAGAAAAAGTATCTGATAAAATCCAGCATCCATTTATGATAAAAACTCTCAGCAAAGTGGGAATAGAGAGAACATATCTCAATGTAATAAAGGCATATGGCAAATCCAGAGAGAACATATCTCAATCTAATAAAAGTATATGGCAAACCCACAGCCAACATCATACTCAATTGACAAAAACTACAAGTGTTTCCCTTAAGATCAGGTACAAGACATGGATGTTCACTTTCAATATAGTACTGGAAGTCCCAGCCACAGCATCAGACAAGAAGGAATAAAGCCATCCAAATTAGAAAGGAAGAAGTAAAACTGTCATTATTTGCAGGTGACACAATACTGTATATAGAGACCCCTAAGGATTCCATAAAAAAAAACTACTAGCACTGATAAATGAATTCAGTAAACTAGCAGGATACAAAATAAATTCCAGAAATCTGCCCTGGCTGGTGTAGCTCAGTGGATTGAACACGGGCTGTGAACCAAAGGGTCGCCAGTTCGATTCCCAGTCAGGGCACATGCCTGGGTTGTGGGTCAGGTCCCTGGTAGAGGGTGTGCGAGAGGCAACCACACATTGGTGCTCCTCTCCTTCTCTTTCTCATTCCCTTCCTCTCTTTCTAAATATAAATAAATAAAATCTTTTAAAAAATATCCAAAAATCAGTTGCATTTTTATACACTAACAATGAACTATCATAAAAGGAAACTAAGAAAACAGCCCCACTCATAATTTCTTCCAAAAGAATAAAATGACTAGGAACAAACTTAACCAAGGATGTAAAAGACCTATACTTGGAAAATTATTAATATTTCTTTAATTTTTACTTAATGTCCTTGTTATGTTCCATGATGCCATCCAGGACACATCACATTTAGATGCCAGGTCTCCTTAGACTCCTCTAGATCGTGACAATTTCTCAGACTCACCTTATTTTGATGATCTTGACCATTTTTAATGATTAGGTATTTTATAAAACATTGCTGAACTTGGGGTTTATCTGATATTTTTCTCATGGTTAGACTGGGTTATGGATTTTAAGAGGAAGACCGCAGAAGCAAAGTACCCTTTTCATCACATCATATCAAGGGTGTCACTGAACAAACAGGGGTTCAGCTGCATACCCCAAAGAAAGCCAGACTTGTGAGGCAGGTACTAGTGCAAAAGGCAAGAGGCTTTATTAAGTTGTCACCTGCAACCTGGGAGAATGGTAGATTCCCATCTCAAAGACCGTCTCCTTTTCCTGCTCAAGGCTGCTATTCTTACAGGGACAGGGAGGGGAGGACTTTTTCTATCCATTCATATTTCTAGCTTTTGGCAGCACTCAGTGTAAGAACCTCCCCCTGCTGTCATCTTGGTCAATGGGGGAGACTCCCCAGCACTCAGGCTGGCTGTCTATGGTTACAAGGGTACATGCTATCAACATGACTTCACTGTGAATGTTAATCTTAATCACCCAGCTGAGGCAGTATGTGTCAGATTTCTCCATTGCAAAGTTATTATTCCCTTTTTCCATACTGCTCTCTTTGGAAGGATGTCACTATGTGCTTTATACTTAAAACAGAGTGTCTACATAAATTATTTGGAATTGTGTGTGGGAGATTAGTGTTGAGAACCACCCCGCCTGGTATCAGAAGTTGTAACCCCCACCAAGGCTAAGGGTGAGGGAACGACCTTGGAACTGTAAGCCAGCAAGGAGACAAAAGCTTATCTCCCTGGCAGGAGCGCCACTTCTGCTCCTTTTACTTCACCCTACCTGACCCCCAATGCTTGATCAGTTAGCCAATGATGGGTAAGATTCCCCAAGGGGGGAACGACCTAAGACAGGCATGATCACGTGGGAGGCCCCCAAGGAAGGATTTTGGGGGCTATGGCAAAAGGGGGTGATGGACTCTCATCCCTCGGCTTTGACAAAACCTGAGTCCTCATTGTCTGCGAGAAATTTCCTAATCTCTTGGCTGCCTTATGTCCCTTGCTCTACCTAAACCTAAAACAGTGACAGAGGTTGGTGCAACCCTGTGCTGGAAAGGGCAGGTTCCCCGGGGCGATCAGGCCTAAGAAAGAATATGTAAAATCCTGTGAGATCTGCTTGCTGGAGGATATTCTTTAATTAGAATATGAAAACACAGGCAGGAAACGAAACTAAGTTTTTAAGCCATGTAGTCTTTTTAAATGATAAAACCCCCAAACCTCAGAATCCCAGCAGGAGATCTGCCACTCCCTTTCTTTGTTAACTACTTGTTTTATCTTTCCTATCAGATTGTAATTTGCAAACTGTATCGGTATGTTTAATAAAAGCCTGCTTGGGTGGGAGAACGAGACGCTCTCCCCTAGGGAGGGTGGCCAAGGTACTCTCCAGTAGAGAGAGTGGCTGTTTCGTCCCTATTTCCCCACAGGACTTGGTTGTCTGTGTGTATATTTTTTCTCATGTTTTAACGAGCATCCGTAGCTGCAATGGATACCACTGGCCCGGTATCCATCTCAGATTTGTGTGTTCTTCCCTTCTTATTAATTTATTCAATCATTTCTATCAGTATGGACTCATGGGTATTTTTAATATTTTGTGTTATAATCTAATACTAGGTAATTTATTGCTCAAATTGTTACACCTTTGACCATTGGGTCTACTTTCAGTTTGCTCATGTGTCCCTTTGACATACTGTATCAGTTTTCTTTTGAGTATGTCCATACTTTTTGGCACTGTACAGATGTATTCTATTATCTAATCTAATTGGGAAAAATTACATAACATTTTAATATAATTACAAAAGCAAGATATGATAAATTGATGAATATTAGCACATATTCAGTAGTTATGAGTTTGTACCTTGAATTGTTTTGAGTTCAATTTCCTGTTCATATCTTACTTTTAGCTAATTTGAAGCAGGAGACAGCATAGGAAGAACTCTGAGACTGCAATACTGTCACTGGCCAGCATTTAGCACCCTGGTTGCCAGGAAATGCCTTTTACCAATTAGGTGGAATAAATAGTAAACCAAGGCAGGGAGGAGGAAGGAAGTCCTGAGCCTGGTCTGATAGTATTGCCAGGTGTTCTAACATCACAAGAAACACTATGTTAGCAAGAAAGAAGGAAAGTCCTTGAAATTCTATGTAACATTTCCAGTATCTGGGAAAGAAAGCCTTGAAACTATGCTTTCATCCCAAGGCCTGAATGTGGGAGAGGGTCCCCGGTGCCCAAAGAAAGACCCCATAAAACAACTTTGGTTAATTGCCTACCTCTGGTCATTATCTGTTTTACGAGGATCCCCAGTGCTCAAAGAAAGAGCCCATAAATAACTTTGGAAATTGTCCCAATTTTAATTAACTGCCTCCTGTCATGTATTTGTTTTACAACAAGATGACCAAATCGGGTCTGGAGCAAGATAAGAATTTGGACTGACAGACCCCCATTCATCCCTAAATTTGGGTAATCTCATTTCCCCAGGAAAGCTGGAGCTGCATTTACCTGTTAATCAATATGTAACTTTTTTCCCTTCTAACTCACCAACTATATAAGTCCTGAGAACAAAGGACTCTCTCTCTCTCTCTCTCTCTCTCTCTCTCTCTTAGGGGCTTGGGGAGCTCTTGGCTTTTGGGCCACAGGGCCTCTGGCCACCCGGCCTCAGGCTGCCCAGGGGCTTGCCACCCTGGTCTCCAGCCTCTCTTTCTTTTCTCACCCTGCTTTGCCCTGAAACTTTGCTTTTCACCCCCTCTTCTACCCAGTCCTGTTCTCTTCCATGGAAGCGAGCCACTAATAAACTGATTACATACTACTAGATTTGCTGATATATAATTCTTTACATGCATCAGCAAGAAGAACCAGGTCTCTCCCCTCAACAATTTTAGAAGTTAATGATTTTTTATAACCTTGCATATTATAAAGAGAGATAGTCAATGAATTTAGAGTAAAATTTTTGTAAGGAAAACTGGGGTACTTGTTGCTGATGATTAGGAGTTATATTATGAAAGGACCATTCATGGCACAAACTGACCTGCTAAAAGAGGCAAATTTATATGTTAAAAGAAATGAAAAAAAAATAGCAAGTGCCCCTCAATTTACTTTTGAATTAATCTGCAGATTAAAAGATACTAGGCCCATTTTAATAGATTATAAATACCCAACATCATAAGGATTAGGGAAGGAAAAAGACCTAGGAAGTAATACTGGTTGTCAATTCTTTAATTCTCAAAAGACATTTCCACAGGTAAATTAGGCCAAAGGTCAGGAAATTGTCCAAATAATTATGATTAGGAGGAAGTTGCAGTTCTCACATTTCTGGTTCTCTTATGTGCATTATTAAGAAAGATAATAATTTCTGATGTTATTTCAGTTTTTCAAGTTTATCATTTTACTGAGTAATAGGCATCAATTCCAAAGTATATTGCACAACAGCTACTTATGAACATATACCGGGCTAGTAGATATGTAGGAGCGTGCAACCAGAAGGCCCCCAAAAGAAGGATTTGTAATGGGGTCGAGAACTCAAGGTGTCCAGGAAATATTAGAAAGATATATAGGATGTCCTCACCAACCACCACAGGTGTGAGTTGGGGGAAAGGACACATGGAGCAGAGCTATTGAGGACTGTTTTGCATAGCAACTAACCTTTGCAGCTAACCTCTGGCATGGTCATTTAACACATCTATGACCTTTAACTGGTTGCATAGATCTGTTAAATAGCTATGGCCATTCTCTGAGCCAGGGGGATGGAAGGAACTTCCCCCCAAGATGTAACTGAGAAGCAACTCTCCCTAGTTACAGTGTCTGCGTGACAGCTTGGAGATGATTGGCTCCACGACATGGGTCACCACCGCGCAGACTCATGATGGCAGCCCAGTAAAGCTGGAAGGATATTTAAACCCAGATGCCGCAGCCATGTGGCTGTGGCAGTGGAGAGAGAAGCACACAGCTGCAGCCATGTAAGGAGAACCACACACTTTTGGCAGAGTGGGGACCCCCCAAAGCCATGAGAAGAATCACCATGCGGTTTTAGCAGAGAACTATCACTCGACTTTAGCTGGAGATCCTGGCAACACAGCTGATGGTGCTGGGAACCGAGGGAGGCCTACCAGCCAAGCACGGATTACTGGGAAGAACCGGGGGCTGCCTGAGTCACAGGCTTCTATTTCTTTTTCTGAGATATGGTACCCCAGACTGGGCAAAGGGGGGAAGGACTGTATGTGTTTGTGGGTGTTTTAAGGGACTTTGGGCTTTTGACGAAGACATTAAGTCATCACTCAATCCACTGAGTCATACCAGCCAGGGCTGGTAACAACAAATACTTTATTAAGCATCTATCATGTATCAAGAACTCTGTTAAGGACATGAAAAGATGACTAAGAGAGTAACTGATCTCACAGTCTAGGGATGGCTGAAAGGAAAACATAATGGGCCATAAGAAGGAAGACAAGTTCATATGAATGAAAAGCTGGAATTCCATTATGGAGAAAAGAGGAAAGAGGATAAATGCTTTGGAAGGGATATAAAAGTAGATTTCCGCGCAGTGGGAAACAGAGTTGTTCAATCTTATCAGATTCTGAAGACATCTCTAAATCCAGCTCCCAAAGAAAACTGATGCAAGGACAATGGAACAGCTAAAAGTAGGTTATAATTACAGCAAAGAGAACAATGGCCAGCACACACCTGGCCATTGTTATTGTTGAAGTTGTGGAATTTCTGCTTGCCACTGCTCTTGTCATCAGAGGCTTCTTGACACGATCTTCTGTGGTAAGGAGAGCTTTTCGAGCCCCATTCCACTTTCCTGGGCCCTGCAGACGATATTGGATTGGAGTACAGGGTCCCAATAATAATTGTAATGCCAATTTGGGGTCAGTGAAGGCCAGATACAGCAGATTGGGCTTGACACCCACTAGATCAGCAAGCTCTTCCATGGTATCTATATAATCTCCCTGAATGGTATGGCGTTGGCTCTCCACATACCTGAAGCAGAGAAGACAAAAGCCATGGTCTAATTACAATTTAATCAATTAGTCAATCAGTGAATTAATCAGTGGTTTCTAAATGTGTGCTATTGGCTCAATACTGGTCTGGGAGCTGTGAAAAAATAGGGAAGAAAGATAAGACATTGTCTCTATCCTTAAAGACTTTATCATCTGCTGAAGGAGATAAGATAGATACACACATATGAAATATAGAAGAATATAAGACTTTTGGCAAATCACTTTTGCTAAATAGAAATGTAGAAGAGGGTAGTTAACATAGGGCTATAACAAGTCTTTGAAGGATGTGGAAATACAGATAAGTTGAGAACAAAGAGGAAAGTATTACAAGTCAAGGGGACAGCAGAGTGAAGGAATAAGGCAGGAATGAGTGAAGAACGTGAATATAAAAGATCTGCAGGCACTGCCTACGGTAGAGGAGGAATGTTGTAATAAACAAGGATGGATATAGAGAGGCAAGTGTCCAGATACAGAAGACTGATGTTAACAGAAAGAGAGAATACACAAAACTTGCATTTGGGACCCCTAACTGATAGTGGTGGTGGGTTCCACAGAGCAGGACTTCTGAGAGCCAATGTTAATTCAGAATCTTGAAAGAAAGGGGAAGGATGACTTATCCCATAAGAGGAAGTGACTCTCCAAATGGAGCCCGATGGAATGATTACACCAAGTGCAGATATGAAGAGCTAAAAGGGCTTTTTAGAGGGAAATGTGGTAATAAAGGTACCTGTGTGGAAGGGGTGGGATTTAGAGAGCTAACTGGTAACTTTCTTTTTTTACTTACTACAGTAAAAATAAAAGAAAGAACAGTGGGACACACAGGAAGAGAAAAGCCAAGTCAAATTAATTAAGATTAGATGGGCTTATTAAAAGAATCCAAAAACAAGGACAGGAAAAAAAATAGAAAATAAATTTAAGGTAGAATTGGTGAAATGGAATCCCATAGGAATTGACAAATTCTAAAGTTCAGAAGAGAAGATAAGACAGGACAGAATCTGGGAGTCCTCCCTTAAGGATGTTACATTGGCTCAAGTGTTTATAGACATGCATTCATCCTATAGTGCAGGATCACAAGCTGTAGTATTCATGAATCTTTCACAGAGAGATTCACTAGCACATGCCTTGTAGGGTTTTTATGAGGAATAAATAAACTCATACATACAAACCATTTAGTGTATGTACATAGTTGACCCTCAATAAAGGGTAAATTATATCCTTAGGGACTGCTCAGTCAGAAGGCAGCCAGACAAAAATAAGTAAATAAGTAAAGGGAAGGGTAGAGTTGAAATTGGATATTTAGTACCAGAAAAACAAGGAAAGAAAGTACTCCAAGAAGGAAGAGAAAGATGAAATGTTTAAAAGTGTCAAACTGAGAGAGGAAGGAAAACGAAGTTGATCATGGATGGCCTTTAAGAAAGCAGTAGCAGGAGTTACAATGCAGGGAGCTTAGGAGAAAAAAAAGGTGGGGTGAGAATTTAGAGCATATAGTGCTGAATATTTATTGCAAAAGTTTGACAGTGAAAACAAGGAGAAAGTAGAGTGTCTGGAAAATGCATAGAGGTTAAATAAAAACTCTCCTCCTCCAAGATAAGGAAGAATTATGCTAATATAACCATTTAAAGAAAACCACATATTTAGGCCTGGAGTGATTGTGCCTCTGACTTTTACACAAAATTTTAGGAACCTATCATCAGCTTCTACTTTGTCCAAATAAAAATCAACCAGTGAGTAAGCTCAGTTCTGAAATTCGGATTGCTGAATTATTGTATCCACTCAAGCACTAGGCAGCACCTTTCCAAATCATGAGCCACTGTGACCTGAGTGTGCTGTCACATGATGCCCATAAAGTGGCCTCTGCAGATTTGTAAGTCTTCCTGAGGATTTAGAATTCAGCCATATATACTGCTTAATTCATTGTCACTTTTCCTTTCTCTGGCAGCTCTACAAGCAGTTCAAGTAAACCTTGCAAAAACCATATATATGCCTGACTTTCTCTCCACACGCTTTTTACTACTCAACTTTTCTTTTAGGCCCTACATGTATGATTTTAAATACTTTCCTTAAGTTTCTTTCTTCTTCTCCAGCCATATCCAAGTCACTTGGTGCTATTTTTCCATTCTATTGTCAGAAACTATTATTTCCTTTTCCTTCAAAATACAATCTAAATCCTTAAACTAACATGATAAAGATAAATATAGTACAACAAGGTTCTTATTAAGAAGAAAAATTTAGCACATACTTTCCTGGGAGAATTTCTCACCTTTTTTCAATTTGCTCTTGAACCTTAGTTATTTCTATTTTCATTTCACTTTGTGAAGGTAATGCTTTTAGCCCTTAAGAGAAAAACCAAAAATTTAAGTGTTAAGTTACCTCAGTAGGAACAATAATCCTATTAACAATTACTATGTTATGAAGAATTAAAAAAAAATACAGGATAGTTTTCTGTACTCAAGGAGGTTACACCTTACCTCAATCACCTTACCCTACTACTACTATAATATAATGATATTAACCTCAGTAGCTTTCTCTATTCTACTTTGTCTTTAGGAGATATTTCTCTTAACTCTGCCTCCTAACTGATACCTGCTTCCTCCTTAGCATAGTCTTTCAATTGGGAAATGAAATATGGACACAAGGAAATGATAAATGGCCTTAAAGTACATGGAAATGAAGTACAAAGTAAAAGGGCAGGGAGAACACACCTACAGTTGTACTCTTAATAACAAAGAGGCCTTATACCACAGGGAGAAGGAAGTAAACATTAACTTTCAATCCCATTTCATGCCTAAAGTCCTATGGAAGATAGGCCTCATCCTCTGAACGTTTTACTTGGTCAGGATGGGGGTAAGACCAAGGGCAACTCATAATACCCAATTTTTACAGTTGAACTTAAGCACTAATGAACAAACAGTTCCAATAGTAGGAATTTAACATCATGGACCTGGCCAGAGAAAGGCTGAATTAGTACTTAAGTCAACATAAACAACTCTAATCTAAGGATTAGTTTTGTGCCAAGATTTAGAGACGCTATGCCATGTAGATAATTTTAGCCACACCCAACCAGAAGGTTTTACTCTAGAATATTCTAAATGGTATAATTTTAAAATGGTAATATATCGTACCTAATATATACCTTCCCTGTGCAAATACTTTAATCAAATGGTTATCTCTTTTCTCCTTAAACATTTCTGCTGATGAGGGTCTCACTGCCTTCTGAAAAGATGGTTTTGAATTGGCTGCTCTAGCTGCTAGAAACATATTCCTTTTATTGACCCTAAAATCTACTTCCATGCAACTTGCTCCGTTGGACTTAGCTCTGCCTTTTGAAACCAAAGAATCTAATCTTAAATGACAGGTGTTGAAACATCTGAAAACAACTATCATAATTTCTTCAAGTCTTATCATCAACAGCAGTGTACTAGTTCCTCACATAACAGGTTTTACATGCCCTGCCATGTTGGTTGTCCTTCTCTGTGCACAGGCTAGTTACTATCCTAGCGTGTCTCTCTTAAAATGTGAGACTCAGAAATTCAATACTCAAGAAATAGCCTTCTGTGTCTTGCCATGTTTTCTCATTTTACCCTTGGGAATTATTACTTATATTCATATGTCAGTGAGGAAACATTGAAATGCTTCATTTGAGATTGAACACATGTCCCTTGCAATGCTCATGAAACATATTTTGAGAGTAGACTTCTAAATTACTTATAGTACCATAACTTTTACTGCTATTTACTAGAAACATTATGGGGAAGGGGGTATGTTTCTTGCCTAGGAGAGGCAAACAATGCATCAAAAACAACAAAGGAAAAACTTCTATAGATTAGATAGATAATAATATGTAAAGATATATATTACATATATATACACAATATCCTGTGGTGCAGTTCTTTCTCAATTCATTAATACTGTTCTTGTAGTGTTACCTTGTTCAGACACATACTATACTTTTACCATATATATTTTTTTATTTCCCATCTTCTTATCTTGCTCCGCGTCTTAGGTTACCAATTTAAATTAAAGACCACAGCACCTGAGCCTATTCTTTTCTTGCTTTCATCTCCAACCTATATTCTATCAGCAAACCTTTTAAATTCACTAATGATAGAACTAAGGGGAATTAAGAAGTGATAGAACTTTGGGAAGTTCTTTGGAAAGGTTTTTGATTTATCAGCTCTAATACCATTGTTTCTGTTTTTTCTCTGCTACCATAAAGATATGCACTAGGAAAGAGGAAACTGTAATTCCAGCAAGAACTCTGGATAGTTTTAATTAAACACAGTAATGATAGTACATTTTATTATAACCACCGTAGAATCAAATAATTTCTTTGTTATATTTCTCCCTGTTCTGGGGTTTGAATCTACTTCATACTGGCCTAGCCAAATGGCCATCCAGCCTTTTTTATTCTCTTCCTATTCTGTTTGGATTCCTCACAATTTCAGAGGCAGCCCATTCCATCTTGAAATGGCACCAGCTGATAGAAAAAAGTTTGTTTTTAATGTTAAGCTAATATCATGCAATCCTCAAAGTTTCACTCCTTGGTCCTTGTGCAACCCTTTGAAGTGATACTAGCAAATTAAATCCTTCTACCATGGGACATCTCTTCAGATATTTGAAGGGAACTCTCTAATCTCCCCTGAATCTTATCTGCTCTAGGCTAAACCTCTCCAGCTTCTTCAGTTATATTTCAAGTGGCATATTTTCAAATCTCTTAACCACTCTCATCTCTCCTATTAATGCACTCCAATTGCACTTTTAAAACATGCCTTTGGGTTTACTCTGACCAGTTTAGAGAAGAACAATGGTAAATTCTAATTTTTTTAGAATTTATAAGAATAATTATAATTTTAATTATAATTTTCTCTTGGCTAAATTCTCCTAGCCAAGACTGAAAGAGAAGATATAAAGGGGGGAAAGTGAGAATTTGAGAGGTTGAATTTTCTCATTCTGGACTAGTCTTTAACTAGGTCTTAACTTTTGGCTAAAATCAAATAATCAAATCATTCCATTTCTGTTCACAAATATGTATCAGTTGTCTAAAATCTAGATGAGTAGATTCTGATCTAAAGTACACATTGGAATCACCCAAGTAACATTTTCTCAATGATCTCAAAGTCTCCCTGACCCCAAACTTACAAAATAAACATCACCAGGCAAAGCATGCCTATTTTGGGACAATTTCCCCGGAGATTACAATATATGTCCATGGTTATAAATAACTGCTTTATATTCACTCAAAAATTGATTATTGAACACTAATTTTGTGTTAGGCACTAAAACATTCATACATACTGTGTCAGCTATTTAAAAGCAAGAACATAAATATAGTTAAACGTACTACCAATTAATTAAGTAGTCAACTTGCGTGGTTACTTACCTTTAAATACTTGAGTGACCCAGCGTCCTTGGAGCTCTGAAATGGGCATAATGGCACCCAAGGGCTGGATCAAGCCTATGATTGCAAGAGTTGGCTTTTCCAGATTAGGAGGGAAGACCTTTTTATACAGAGATACCTTGTTTTTTACTACTTTGACAGAATCTTCAAGAAAAGGAAAAGCAAAACTATAGCCCGTGGCAAAGATAACAGCATCAATGTCATCCTCCCTGGAACCATCTTCAAATATGGCAGCTGTCTCTGTGAATTCCTTCACATTTCCTTTCACCTTCACCAAGCCAGAAATTATACGATTTGGCAGGTCATCATTGACAGTTGGATGTTGACTCAGAGGTCTGTGAGTGGTGATGAAGACCAAAAAGAAGGAGAAATGAAAGTGATCATGGGGGCACGGAGGGAGAGAGGAATCAGTAACATGTAAGTAAAATTTTACTTTGCTGGAAGTGGTTCAACAATATGCCGATGGTCTCCCTTTTGGTTTACCCATGGGACTTGGGAAAGGTTTAATGCATTTTGGCACAGATCAAGATCTCAGAGCAGAAGTTAGACCCTGGATGGCATTGGAAGGAAACATGCTGGAGAAGTGAAGTGAAAGATGTTGGAGGGTGCATGTATAGTACTCAAGGAATAGTAGTGTTCTCAGTTATGTAATAGGGCTACAGGCAATAATTTTTATCTATATGAAAAGAAGAATACAGAACTGGACTATCAGCATTCTGTTGAGTCTCATTTCTAGTTTCAAAGGCCCAAGAGCTAGACTTAGAATATTATTTTTTAAACTGTATAATAAATTACATGTGCATAGTAATTTAGTTATAAATTGATTTTATATACACTAACTTATTTGAGTCTCACACAAACCCAATAAAGAAAGCAGGACAGGTGTCATTATCCAGGTTTTATAGATGAGAAAACTGAGGTGTAAAGAAGTGGCTTGCCCAGTCACACAGCCTAAAATTTTTAAATTTGTATCAAAATGGTTTTCTATGAACTTCCTGTGTTTCCTAGAGATACCACAGAAGGATGCCAAAAAATAACGCAGCGTTTCCAGTGTCTTGGACCTTTCTAAAAAGCAATCTGTATCCTTGGATCCTAAGTTAACAGGCTCTGATAATCCTCAGCCCACCATGTTCAGACAGAGCCGGCCTAGCCTCAGGAACATGGTATGTTCAAATAACTATTACTGGTTTGTTGCATTTAGTTATGCTTTGACTCTAAGCTTTTACATACAGGATCTGTTCTCATTCTGACCTCAGGATTTCATCTTTTTCTCCAAACTTACTCCTTTTGACTAATAGTACCACCATCCATCCACATAGTTGCCTAAGCCACAAAATAGTCTCACATCTGGTCACCAAGTCTTTTTCTTTTCTCCTCTGAACATCTCCAGGATAGTTTTATCTATTTTCTTTCTTACTGGATTATTACAGTTGTCTTTAGAGTCTCCTGCTCCATCCCCCTTTAACTATGTTCTACATAATTTTTGGAGTGGTTGTTCCAAAACTCATTTCCTATTATGTCACCCACTTGATTAAAATCTTACAATGGATCTGGACTGTCTTCATTCCAAACTTTTTATTTAGCAAAGTCTACAGAGGTTTACTTAGACCTGCCCAGTGAGGCTGGAGATGTGCCATCTTTCCCAGATAGTCTAGTCAAACCAGACTACATGCAGGCACCAGAGCATATTCTTTGCTATTTCAAGATCTTGTACTTACAATTAGAATGCTACTTCTTTACCCTATTTGCTTAGCTATCTCCTACTATCTAATAAAGTCTCAATTTATTTTGTAATCACTGAAGTTACAGATGCTACAAGTTTCCATAATTTGGATGAAATAAATGGGTGAAAGGTGTTGGGGAACAGAGCCTCAAAATACTACCCCACTCAAAGGGAAAAAATCTTAGCAGAGGAAAAACATGGTTGATATCACCTTATCCAAGTGATTAAATTTAACAACATTAATGTGGAATGAACTGCTATCATGTGGCCCCTGATGTGATCTACCAAAGCACAACATAACCTCTGAGCATTTGTGCCCAAAAGGTTTAACTTGAATATAATAAAGGAAGTCCAAACATACAGACTTTTGGCAAAACAATTTAGCTTGGATTTTTTTTAAAATAATTATTTCAGATTAAGAGAAATTAAAGAGACGTGACAGCTAAATGCAATGGTGTAATACCTGACAATATCCTGGATTTAAAAATTCAAAAGCTATAAATATGTATTATTTGGGCAACTTGGTAAATTTGAATACATTGTATAATGGTATTTTGTCAATGTTAAATTTTCCAAGTATGATTATAGTATTATGTTTATGTAGGAGAATGCCGTTTTTCTCAGGCAATATATGCTGAATAATTTAGGGTATAGTGTCTTAGTAATTGCAAGTTACTATTAAATGGTTCAGAAAAAACATGTATGTGTACATGTATGTAGTATATATGATATACATGTATGAATCTATCTTCAAAGAGAGGGAGAGAGAAAGCCAATATAGTGAACTATTAATAATAGGTGAATCTGAGTGAAGAGTACATGGGTGTTCATTGTATTTACCATTTTGTTTCTGAATATTTAAAAAATAAAAAGTTGGTGGGGGAAAAATCATTTAAAATCTGCCCGTAGAAATGCTTTCACAGCCTCCATTCAAGGCTGTGAGGACTCCCACCTTTCATGCTCTCACAGCATGCATACATTTCTTTATCTTATTCTATCATCTGTCTTCCCATTAGAGTGTTTAAGGCAAAATCCATTTCTCAAATCTGCCATTTACTTCCTTTTTAATATTGGGCTAATTAGTTTCTTAGTGTCAATTTTTGTATTTGTAAAATGGAGAGAAAGTACCAATTTATTAAGTCCTCAGAAAGGTAAGATGCTATTATTTGTATTAGTATTGCTATTAGGTTTTTAATCTCTGTTTGCTCATGCCCAATATAATGCATGGCTCATAAGAGGTGCTCAAAGTTTGTTGGATGAATGAACGAGTGAATAATGCACTGCCCTCTACTACCATTTTGTTGTTGTTAGACATCATGTATAAAAAAAAAAAAAACTAGTACCTAAGGAAATGATCAGATGGTTAATGCAGAAGATCATAGATCAAAGATTACAGACCAATAGATGTTGGGCATCTGTGGGGCAAGATAGAAATATGATCTCAGATTCTATGGATTTTCTTAATGTGTAGAGGTAGCTCTATTGTTAGCCTATTTGAACAGTCCTTATTTTTGTGGTTTGGTTATTATTGCCCCAATCCTATCCTGAGAACATACCTGTGTTTAGGCTTTAGGCCATACATTTCATGGTTAAATTTTTGGTTCATCCTTTTTTCCAAATACATGTTTATAAGTGATTGACCACAAATCTTCACCAAAAAATGTTTAAGTCGAGAATGGGCCAACATATCAAAAGGATATCCGTGGTCTGCTACACGATTCAGGATCCAAGCCCCTCTTCTGGTGCTGAGGAAAACCTGGGGCATGGAAAAACTTGTTTGCTTTGACCATTCTCTGGTTCATAATCCTTTAAAAGTACCCCATTTTCTTCAAAGTACGTTTAACTCAGTAGTCTGGCTTTTCATTGCCTGTCAAATCCTTCTCAGACACTAAGCTTACAATTAAATTGGTGCATTCACTGACCAAGAATATATCTTGCTCTAAACCACCACTGCATTTCTGTTTAATCTCATTATGCCCCCCTGAAAAGCCCACTATCCTCTTAATTCTGCAAAGCCTATTCATTTTTAAGATCCAGATCGAGACTGCCTCCTCCATGAAGACTGCAGATTGTTCTGGCTAACAGTTTTCTCTCCATCCTTTGAACTCTCTAGCACTTACCACCTGTCCAAGTCATTTAAAATCATGGAACAACAAAGCTGAAAGCAACTGTAGATCATTTAATTCAAAACCTTCAGTGTTATTAGTGGGTGAGTGGGAGGGGGGAAGGTACAGAGAACAAGTAGCATAAATAGTAGGTAGAAAATAGACCAGGGAAGGTTAAGAATAGTGTAGGAAATGTAGAAGCCAAAGAACTTATATGTATGACCATGGACATGAACTAAAGGGGGGGGGATGCGGGTGGGAGGAGGTGTGAGGGTGGAGGGGAATAAAGGGAGGAAAATGGGACAACTGTAATAGCATAATCAATAAAATATATTTTTAAAAACCCTCAGTCTCTTTTGCCTTTGACATTGTATTATTGCAAAAATTTGTTATCATTTATATTGATATTATTAACCTTTTTTCTTTCAACTGTGTAAAAGTGTTTAATTATGATAGCACTTAAGGTCACCATCAGTGAGAATATATGTGTGAAGTTAAACACTCTTATTTTCTGTCCCTCCAAATGTTTTCTTCAGGGTGGAAGGTACAGCATACAAATCTTTCAGTCTTGCCAACACACATCATCATATCACTTCCATTTATTGAGATTTGTGACCTATAAGTCATTATGCTAGGTCCTTTATCTGCATTTTATTTAAGCAACACAACAACCTCTTAAGGTAGGTATCATTATGCACATCTTATGGGTAAGAGGAATGGAGAACATGCATAACTTGCCTCAGATCATACAGCTAGTAAGTGGCAAAGCTGAATTTCTAATGCCAAGTCTGTATTTAAGAAATATTTCATTGATTATTTAATTGAAAAACTGAAGATTGCTAGTACAATAACAGGAAACTAGTCAGTGGTTTTATGACCTTTGCTGGCTAAAGTCCATGTTCAGAGCTGATAAAAGTTTGACTCAGTAGTCTGGCTTTTCAGTGCCTGCACAATTCTTCTCAGACACTAAGCTTACAATCAAATTGGTGTATTCACTGACCAAGAATATATCTTGCTCTTAACCACCACTGTATTTCTGTTTAATGTCATTATGCCTCCTTGAAAAGCCCTAGCAAAAGTATCACTACATTGCAAAACTTGCTAGAGATAGTTTTGAGTACTAAGGAATGTAAGTGCATTGAATGATGCTCTTTAGTCTCAGCTCTAAGTAAAAAGGTAAGCTGTCCACAGTTGGGGACAATCATGTACTTCACACATATATCATCACTGACTGTGACCTTACTTTGATGCTATCAAAATTAGGCACTTTACACATCACAGGTGAAAGAACAATCATTGTCTTAGGAATTAAATGGTTTTGTGTGCAGTATATATAGCTTTTGTTATGTATGAGTAATCTAAATGTGCTCAGAGCCTCAATTAAAAGTTTCCTATGTATAAAAGAGTGACAATAATACATATAAACACAAGGCTGTTGTGAGAAATAGTGTACAAAAATATTACATAGTAAACACTCTAAATGCTTAATGGCTATCATCACTCTTCAGTTTTCCATCTATACCTTGTTTTAAGCAAACATATTTACAAGTTTGGATTTGTAAGAAACAAATGTAAGGAAAATTCTTTTACAAGAAAAGGATATTTTCTCTTCACAAAAGCAATATAGCCCAAGAATTCTTATACCAAAATATCCTAGATACACTGAAATTTATAGGTTCATTTAAAATGTTTGATTTACAAACCACCTCTCATATATACAACTTAATATGTAAAGCAAAAAGTCAGAATCCAGCAACTGAGTTTCTTCAGCTTATTTTACTACTGTGACAGTACTGTCTTTGCTGTCTTTTCCCAGGATCTCTCAGTCACAGCTACCTTATCTCTACCCACTCTGGAAGCTTTGTTCCTTGGCAGCATAAAATTTTTCAGTGCAAGTAAGGCCCAGCTCCCTTATAACTGGACATTTGATGAGTCAATGATATTAAAAAAGGTTCATACCTTAGGTCCCCACCACAAATCTTGTACATTCTTTTTTAAAAATATATTTTATTGATTACGCTATTGCAGTTGTCCCATTTTCCCCCTTCACTCCCCTCCACCCTGCACATACCCTCCTAACCACATTTCCCCCCTTTAGTTCATGTTCATGGGTCATACATGTAAGTTCTTTGGCTTCTACATTTCCTATACTATTCTTAACTTCCCCCTGTCTATTTTCTACCTATCATTTATGCTACTTATTCTCTGTACCTTTTCCCCTCTTTCCTTCTCCCACTCCCCCATTGATAACCCTTCATGTGATCTCCATTTCTGTGGTTCTGTTCCTATTCTAGTTGTTTGCTTAGTTTGCTTTTGTTTTTGTTTTAGGTGTGGTTGTTAATAACTGAGTTTGCTGTCATTTTACTGTTCACATTTTTAATCTTCTTTTTTTAGATAAATCCCTTTAACATTTCATAGAATAAGGGCTTGGTGATGATGAACTCCTTTAACCTGACCTTATCTGAGAAGCACTTTATCTGCCCTTCCATTCTAAATGAAGGCTTTGCTGGATAGAGTAATCTTAGATGTAGGTCCTTGCCTTTCATGACCTGGAATACTTCTTTCCAGCCCCTTCTTGTCTGTAAGGTCTGTTTTGAGAAATCAGCTGACAGTCTGATGGGAACTCCTTTGTAGGTTACTGTCTCCTTGTCTCTTGCTGCATTCTCTCCTTATTTTTAATCTTGGGTAACTTAATTATGGTGTGCTTTTATGTGTTCCTCCTTGAGTCCAACTTCTTTGGGACTTTCTGAGTTTCCTGGACTTCATGGAAGTCTATTTCCTTCGTCAGATGGGGAAGTTCTCCTTCATTATTTGTTCAAATAAGTTTTCAATTTGTTGGTCTTCCTCTTCTCCTTCTGGTATCCCTGTGATTCGGATGTTGGAACATTTAAACATGTCCTGCAGGTTCCTAAGCCTCTCATTTTTTTGAATTCTTGTTTCTTCATTTTTTGCTAGTTGGATGTTTCTTTCTTCCTTTTGATCCACACTGTTGATTAGAGTCTCAGTTTGCTTCCTATCAGTATTGGTCCCTGTATATTTTCCTTTATTTCACTTAGCATAGCCTTCATTTTTTCATCTAGTTTGCAATCAAATTCAACCAATTCTATGAGCATCCTGATTACCAGTGTTTTGAACTGTGCATCTGATAGGTTGGCTATCTCTTCCTCGCTTAGTTGTATTTTTTCTGGAGCTTTGATCTCTTCTTTCATTTGGGCCACTTTTTTTGTCTTGGTGCACCTGTTACATAGTAAGGGGTGGAGTCTTAAGTGTTCAGCAGGGTGGGGCAACCCACATGGCTGTGTTGTGACACTGTATGTGGGGAAAGGGTCTGAGAGGGTACAATGGCGCTTGCTCCGCTTTCTGCCAGATTTCAGTCACTTCCCCTACTACCCACAAGCAAAGCAGGCCCTTCTGGTGCTGATTCCAGGTGGGTGGTTTTGTGTACATTCTAACACTTTGTTGGTCTCTCCAACAAACTCTCCCATGAGGCTGGGAGTTTCTCCCACTGCCACCTCAACCCCTACAGGTGTTTTCAATCTGTGGTTTGAGGCTTTATTTCCCCATGCTAGAGCCCTGGCCTGCAGGATCTGTCTTGCTCCCCAGTAGTTCTTCCCAGTTTATCCGCATGCTAATGTGGGACCATCTGCTCCACCAGCTGCCACCTTGCCAGGTCCGCCAGCTGCTGCCTTGTCAGCCAGCTATAGCCTTGCCCACCTGCTCTGCAATCTGCCACCTTGCAGTGAGTCCTCTCCACCCCTCCTACTGGTCTGGAAGAATGTGTCTCCTTTAACTCCTTGGTTGTTGGACTTCCATACAGTTCAATTTTCTCTCAGTTCTGGTTGTTTTTTGTTTTTAAGTTGTTGTCCTTCTTTTAGTTGGGCGAGGAGGCACAGTGTGTCTACTTATGCCTCCATCTTGGCCAGAAGCCCTTGCACATTCTTTTAATCATAATACCAACACACATTTTTTACCCTTTCTCATTTATATAGTTATTTCCTGAAAAATGCTTGTTGAATTAAACATGGAGCATCTGATATCACTTTTGTGGTGATAGATAAGGATATGACTGAGAAGTGTTATTAGATGGAGTTTCTGAATAAAGGCCATTTAACAAAGTTGTGGCACTTCTATTTAAAAAAGTAATTTAACATATTTGTGGAGAAGCACAGCATAATTAAAGTTAAGTGAAGAACAACCAGACATCTAACTATTATTGATAGTTATGATTCAATAAAGACATGAATAACAAAATACAAAAATGACATGTCTTTTTCTAGGAATTTATAATGAAGACTCTTTCTTTCCAGTTCAAAATCTGTGACACAAAACAAACAAAAAAAACCCTCAAAGACACAGAAATTGCTTTAGTGAAAATGTCATTCTCTGTTACCTAACTGTATGCAAAGGCTGGTGTGAGCTGCCTACATATGCTACAGTGTGGACACGTTCATACTAATAAGCATACTGTCTTTGGAAAAATTAGACTGCTTCTTTTTTTCCAGTTGGGGAGTGAAGAGGAATATTCCCCCACCATCCTATGAGTGAAAAGTTTTCAGTGACCCACTGTGCTTTCCTTCACATAACAGCACTTCTGCTGGCCAACAAAAGATCCACACTTCTGAGTGCTACATTCTGACAAGCTCTCCCATCAATTATTTGGTCTTCTTCAAAACCCAAAGAGAACAGGTGATTGGGATTATGAGCATAGTCTGTGGCCATGACATTAGTCCTTAGTGTGAGGCCAATCAAGTGATGGGAATCTAACTGGCAACCTTGGCTCCATCATATCACCAATCAGTGTTGCCAAATGAGGCAATGATGCAAGCCATTTGCCATCAGCACTGATGAGCTATGTGCAGTATTCATACTCTCTGTTGAGTCCACCTGTAGCCTTCTTGGTGAAGCAAAGTAAATAATTTACTGATTCAAACCTGTTTGGCAACATGGCTAATCTCCACAGCCAGATCCCCTCCAGAATTCCCAATGCCAATTATAATGACTCTCTTTCCAGTGAAACTCTCTGGATTTTTATAGTCTCGACTATGGAAGTACTGTCCTTTGAATGTCTCAATTCCTGCAAGCAAAGGGAAAATAATTATTAGGTGATGGTTTAGCTGACATTACTTGACAAATCATTTTTTTTTTTTGCAGTGTGTAGGTTTAAACATATACTCTCCATATGTTCTCCCTTTATTTACTTGCCTTTCTGAGTATTTTTTGTCTATTTCTCATACCCTCAGAGTAGAACCTTGTAATTTCCTTATAACAAGTAGTTTGCTTCACTCAGGATCTGTTTGTGTTCTGGACTTGTAGGCTCAGAAATACAAATGGCTTCAGAAAATTTCTATTCACTTTTGTCTTTTCATTCTCTTTAAATACCTACTCCCACTTCAACTGGAGTATTATTTTTATAAACTCTAGAAAATACACAGAGTGCTTTTGTTTTTTCAAAATGAAAATCCAGGACAAAAACTGTAATGAATTATTTCCTTAAGCTTTAATTTCTTCCTAATAAACTCAGTATTTCTGTTTGTTGCCTTGATTGCTAAAAATCCTCATTCAATCTAATGCACATAACTCCATGTTCTTTCTTTTGATCCTTAGAAAAACTAAAGTCATTGTGAAACTAAATATGGAGCTTTCTATCTTTCCCTTAGTTTCCAAAATTACCATTCTCTCTACCTCCCAAATGCCAATAATACAAGTTACTCCCACATCTTTCAGGAAAATATTCAGAATTAGGATAAGCCTTATTTCATTCCAAGGTAGGAATCACTAAGACCAAAATTCCCCCCATTCCTTAGGGACCAGGTCATAGGCATGGTTGGAGTATCTTCCTTCCCAGTAGGCTACTCACCAGGGAAGCTTTCTAGCGGTAAGTGAGCATTGGTGTGATGGCCAGTGCAAACCATGACTCCATCGAAGACATTCACCTTCTTTTTCCCTTCAGATTCTGTGACCACTTCCCATTGGCCTGAAGTGGAGAAATCAGGTTGCTTTTTCACACTACACACAGTAGTCTGAAAAGAAAAGAGATAGCTATAGGGGATGGTAACCACAGTCTTTACAATGGACATCTTCCCTGACCTGAATCTCCTGCCAGAATGTGACATGAAGAGCTGATGTCTCATAAGAGGGCTCATGCAAGAATATCTGATTTCCATACTCCACAAATAATGACATTTTTTTTTTTTTTTGAAAATAGTTCTTTTTTTTTTTTTTTCAGGATTTCTTTTTATTTTAATGATTGTTTAAGTACATTTTTCTCCCCTTTACTCCCAATCATGCCCACCCACCCCCCTCCCATCTTCCCTCCCATTATCACCCTCCCCCTAGTTTTATCCATGTGTCTTTTAACTTTGTTCCTGCAAACCCTTCCCCTTTTCCCCTAAAATTCCCTCTTCTCTCTCCTCTGGCCACTTCCTGCCTGTCCCCTAATGCAGTGTCTTTGACTATATTTTGCTTGTTTCTTTGTTTTGTTGTTTAGATTCCTGTTAAAGGTGAAATCATGTGGTATTTATCTTTCACTGCCTGGCTTATTTCGCTTAGCATAATGCTTTCCAGTTGCATCCATG